>WTSP01011205.1:69661-92888 GCA_025331215.1 Actenoides lindsayi
AGAAGAGCCGGCGGAGCGGCTAAGTGCAGGGGGCCCGGCGTGGTCGTAGCCAGGATGTCGGGGTCGTGGGGGGGGGGGGGGGGGGGGGGGGGGGGGGGCGGGGGGGGGGGCGGGGGGGGCGGAAGGGCAGAAGGTGGGCGTTGGGCCTGAGGGACAGAAAAGGAAATTGGCCCTGGGCAGGCGGAGAGGCAGGGTCTGGGTTGCCGAGGGCCCGAGGAAAAAGCATCTTCTGAAGGAGTGTTGGGGGCAGAAGGGTGTGCAAAAAAAAAAAAAAAGCAAGCTGTGGAAATTTTGTTTTGGGAGGTGGCTGTACTGCAGTGAGAGTGATTTGGGAATGAAAGGTTCTTTATGACTAAGAGCAGATAACAGAGAATACATAAATAGATAGATAAATAAATAAATACAAGGTTGCCTTAATTTGGAAACCTTTTAAAGAAAGATAAAGCAATCCATTTTTCTTCTTCTTCCAGTGCAGCCAAGATTTTATGCTGACCAAGCTCTGCCTTCAAAGCTGTCCCTTCTCTGAGCAGGGGACAGGGCCTGCAGACCTTGAGAGGTCCTTCCAAACCTGAGTGTGTGGTAATTCCACGATTTTGAGCACTGAAGGTGAAATCTCTGCTCCGTTCACCTTTGATGTCAGTGAAGCTGGACTCTTACCCTGAGAGAGTGCCGATTGTAGAAAGCCACGGCCAAAAGAGGAAAAGCAATTTAGATGTGGAAAGCTCTCTGTGTTCCAGATTTGAATGTGATGGAGGTCAGCCACGGGAGCTTGTTTGCCCCATAAAATAGATGGATGCTATATACACCTGCTGCCCACCGAACAGAAGTCCTTACCAAACAGCACTCATGTAGAAATTGGTTGGGATCTCGCCAGCAGAGCAAAGGATTTGAGTTGTCGTAGTGACATGGCAGCCTCACCACTTGCTTCTATTTCTTCTTACTACCTGCAAGTGTAAAGAATGCTTCAGAGAGCGAGGTTATCGCTGCTAGCATTGCACTTGCCAGCGGGCGAGCAGGCTGGACCCAGCTATGTCTGTTTAGGCCATAAAGAGGGAGGCTTGGTTTAAGTCTGGTGCTGTCACCAGCATCAAATCCATACAAGCGTGAGGAAAAAAAAGGCTGCTGGAAGAGATCAGTTTTTCTCCAGAAGGGCCACTGGCTTGGACTGGAAAGCTCGATTAAGGGCAGAACATATCAATCTATAGATGTGAAAAGCTCTCAACCTATGATGAATTAGAGACTTGGTGGATGCCAGAGTCTCTGAAAAGTTACTTGCAAATGCTGAATTTCACTATCCCTCTCTCACTAAGTGGCTGGTTTTTTTATTGTGCCTCCTGTAAGATGATCGTGAGTCGTAGCTATCCAGAATAGGTTTGGGTTTTTTCCCCTCAAGGTATTTAATTCCAATTATTTCTCCTCAATCACATTCAGAGAGACTTTGTTGAAGGAGGACTAGCAAAACTCTGGAAAACAGAGCAGAACAGCTGTACCTCATCACTTCGTGAAATATTAGAAAGGGATGAAACCTCAGGCTTTTGGTTGAAGTTGGCCAAAATAAATGCAAAGTGGAATCTTTAGGGGTTATGATGAAGTAGCAAACAAGTAAAGCCATCAAATATATCCAAGTCATATTTTGCACGGGATATTTGCCTTTCTTAAACTGGATTGGGTTAAGCCAGACCATCATCTTTAATGGGCAAATAAGGTCCTTTATTTCATCAGTACTCCTGACATTAGTGGGATTATTTATATTAAAAATTATTCTGTAATGTGAATGGAAGTATTACAATCTAGTCCTATGTTTGGATGCTATATTCCCCTTTATTTTTCTTCTCCATTTAGACTTGGAGCTCCCTGGAAAAGAATGACCTCGTCACATGTACAAAGTACAACTGATGATGATTCCCCCACAATCATAAGCCACTCTATAGAACTGCAGCACCTACGGCTTTTCTCGCCCTCCTCATACTTGCATGTTCCCTTTGTTAGGCATGTGTTCTTCAGTTATGATCACCTCGCTGCACGCTGGCTGTTATGAAGCTGCTGTTGACTGATTCTCCAAAAAATGCCATCAGATGGATCTCTTTTTTTTTTTTTTTTTTTTTTAAGTATTCAGACTCTCCAAATTTGCTCACACTCCTTGGGAGCAATGCATGTCAGCTCCAGGCTTCAAGTGCTAAATAATGTTGCTTCAGAAACACACAGCTATTTCATCCAAACAAACTGCTTCATCAAAATGTTGGAAAATGTACTGTACCACTGGGACAGTTCTGCCACAGACAGTTATATTGCTCTCTCTCTTCTCTTGTTTGTGCTTTAGGAAAAAAAAAAGCAACAATATAATCACTCTTATTTTTATTACTCAAATATTTGTTCTGGAGCCAGGAGAAGAGAAATAGTTATTACACGTTATGTAAATGATATCTTTAAAGAAAGCAGCCTTACAAACAGGGCTAAATTAACCCTTCAGCAACACCTTGCACCTCATTCTTCTTTGGCTGTTGACAAACAAGGCCAATTAACATCAGCAAAATAATTAACTACAGCTCCAGGTAGTATTTGCATCCAGTCTATTGCTCTTTGGAAGCTGTCTCTTCTCCTTACCTCCTTGCAGCTTGAAGGTGCTAATTTTAACACCTACAGAGTTTGGATTTGTTTGAGAAGAGAACAAGACTGGTTGGGGTTTTTTTCTTATTATTAGAACATTAGATGAATTATTATAATAGTGAAGTGACTTCAACCTTCCACTAGATTTTTTTTTTTCCCCAAAATCACGTGCACGTTTCAGGATGCTTTCTTTAATTCCTTATCTTCTGTATGGCAAATAATTCTCTTTGAATGTCTTGTGCTTAGAGTGAGAACACTTTGGGGATGGAACTAACTGGTGGTCCAAAACCAGGGTAATTATGCTTGTTGCCAAGGGAAGAAGAATATTATTTCTGGAGACACAACAGGCATTTTATTAAATGCTTGTACCAGCTGGAAACAAATGATTACCTTTATTTTAAACTACCATTTAGAAGTCTAATGCATTTATTTCAATGGTAAACACGTTTTTAGGAAGATTATACCTCATGTGTTGTGATTTTTACTGGGGTATGCTAGGTTCATATAATGATCAGTTGCCTTGGTTTTGGTGAAGCTGTTATTACCTGCAAGTCAGAAGTTGATCCTACTGTTATTTCCCTTCTGTCTGGTACCCCAACTAATTTTGGAGTGAGGAAGAGCGTATGCAGCAGGTGGGCTGTGTTTCTAATAATTAGTTTTCTTAAACATGTTATAAAGAGCCTTGCCAAGAAAATATCACTGTTGCATTTTGAGCCCAGCTGGTGCTGTATTGGAGCCTGGAGAGGGGAGGAGAGAACAGCAGACTGGGCCATGTTCATCTGTGGAATCTCCCAGCCAAATTCTCCTGCAGGTGAATATGTCTCTCCTTGTGCTCTAGAAAATGTTGTCACCTGAGATTCTGTGGAAGGAAAGAGGTAGTTCTTGTGCACAATTTGCGTTGTGAATGTGCACATTGATTCTTCTCTCTGAACCAAGTCACTATCGAACATCGTTTCGGTTGAACAAGGACCTCTTGAAGTTGAGAGGAACTGGACATCTCTGTTCTCTGGCTCAATTGCTGGGGTGCATGGGCAACCAGAATGAGAACGTGCTGATGGACAACAAAGTCTGAACAAAGGCTCTCTAACCATTCCTTTCCCAGCCTTCCAAGCTAGAAAGCAGTAAGAGATGCTTTAGGGCAGTAGCAGTAGGGGTGCAGTATGGGTTTGTGATGTGGCAGGAAGTCCAATTTCACGGTCTCTAGATCAAAAATGCCTCAGCCACGTAATGCAGAGTGCTGACATGGTGTGAACTCACACTAGCACTTCAAATCTGTTCCAGAATGTTGAGGTGTTAGTATTTCGACTGCTTGCCTTGCTATCAAATCAAGTCGTCTGTCTTCCCGCAGCAAGCATCGACTCCCAGGTGTTTTGGCTAATCAAATGGAAATACGATCTTGGGCCCATTCCTGAACTGAATTAAATTTGTATTGCTGAAATTAAATATGTCAGGCAGTGCAGTGGCTGTGCAGTGCCAGTGTGAGCGTTCCCCTCCCTCCTCCCAGAGAACTGGGAAAGCAGCAAGGCTGGAGTGGTTTTCCTTAGCACTTTTCCAAAGGTTGCTGAACAGTTTTGGCTGGACCACTCGAATTCAGTTTTATGAAACATGGAAAAGTTCAGTGAGGTTACATGCATTTGAGAAGTGCCAGGTAATCCTCCTATCAGCCATGTGTTCTATATAACAAGTCAGTCCCAGAGTATCTATTGCTCTTCAGGTAGCCATGGTTAGCAGATGGGTGGCATGGCACTCAGCTTATTTCAAAACTCCGTGCTGAGTAACCTGTCATACAAGTGAGCTGTTTTTCTCCAAATTAAATATGACTATTTGGGGGGAGGGAAAGAATCTGGGTTTTTTAATGCTTTTACTTTTCTTGATCTTTGTCAAAGAAACCAAATTTAGGACCTCTTCTACCATTAAGGACATTACGTTGATGGGAGTTGATGTGGAAAATGCTGATGCGCCCAGCAAAAGCATCTGGTTTAGATCTTATGTGCCATATGTTTAAAATACATATCATTTCTGTAGCATAGTTCTGCAGCCTCCTGTCAGCCTCTGGAAAAAAAAAAAAGAACGGATGTTGCCCTTTCCTACCCAGTAGGGTAATGCTGAAAACGTTGCCAGGACGCAGCCACCTACCTCAAACCATTGCTAGAGGCACTTTAGCAGCAAGGGCCGTTTGTGCAGTAAAAGCTGAATGATGAATTTAATACACATGAAGCACTGACTTCCCTCAGGAAAGCAGAAATAGGATCAGAGAAGATAATCAGAGAGTCGGAAGGCTTCAGGAGGACAAACAGGTGTTGTCTGTGCTGTGTGGCCTCCCACTTTGCATCTTAGTCTGGAGGATACATTATTTTCTTCTTTGACATTCAGGACTTTTGCTTCAGGAAGATTATTTTTTTTTAGTGAGGTCTGAGTCCTGATGCATGAGCTAAAAGCCATCTGTGTGCTTTTTGTTTTTTCTTTCTCTTCGGGTGTTACTGTTCCAACTGATTCTCTGCAGTCCATGGTTATGAAAAGGCTGAACAAGAAAGTAAAAGACTGAAAATACCCTTTGGGGAAAAAGAACATGTAGCCAGTCACCTCAAGGTCATATAAAGTACAACGGGCTTATGCATTGGTGCAGGTTGAACTGCTTTATTTCATTAATCAAAACTCATACTGTGTTTGCAAAATATAATTGACATCAGCAGAGCTATGTTACTTAGGAATCTGATGTTAACCTCTCTAATTAGATTGAGTTTTGAAGTCAGAAAATAAGCCTTTGCTTATTCAGTAGCAACAGTGTCTCCTTTATTAAAAGAGCAAACCTTTTGTCGTGCTATATAGGACAAATTTTGTATTTTTAGCAATGAAATAAATACCATGTTATTGCGACTGTGATTGGGTGGCGGTTAATGTCAGACTCTGAAGTGGAGCTGCACTCCGAAGAGCTCCTTATGCACATTATTAGGGGGATCCAGGAAGAAAATTTCAAACATTAACACAACATTTTCCCCACAAAAGGTATATTTTTGTCGGTGTGGAGTTGAGGAGGAATGGGAAAAGAGAGGGTGCAGGATGAGGGAGGATGTGTTGGGTCCATTCAGCACTGGCTGGAAATGAAAAACTGAAAGAAACAAAGAGTTGTACCGAGAAGTATTTAAAGGGAATTAGGGATGATTAATTTTTCCTCCGTGAAGATAAATGCAAAAATAGTTGCTCACAATCTAACAGTTGCATGTTGTGGCTGCAGCTTATCCTGCAGATTTGTTAGGACCGATGCTGTACCCAGGCCTCTCTCTTGACCAGAGTTTCTGCCAGTGTGCAAGTAGCCACTCAGGGGGTGAGCTTTGTGGTTTGTTTGCTCAATGCCTGCTGTAATGTGGCTTTGATCTGTGAGGCATCCATAAATATTGCTGCAACCCACGTGGCTATGCTGTCCCAGTCCACTCTTTCCGTCTTCTCGATGCAAAGTATTATCTGTTCCCTGGGGAAATCAGTGGATCTGCAGAGATATTGCTCGGCTTAACTAAGGTGGCAAAATCGTCCTTTCCTAAATTCCATTCTTAATTGAAGGCTTCTTCTACAGCAGGAGTGCCAGGTTTAGGTCCTATATGATCCCTCTGGCCTACTAGGGTAATTTATCCCTCCCTTTCTCTCCCCAGTCTGATTCAAGGGATTGCATCAGTGAAAGTGAGCACCTCTCTCCAGCCACCATCCTCCTCCTGGGGACTGTTTGACAGGCATTCAGCCAGTCATGCTGGGGTGAAGCTGATGGTAAAAGAAAGAGCATGAATTGCTGTTTTTCTTACAATAACCGAGTCCTTCCCCTTGTTCAGGACAGCTTCTGCGTAAGGAGCTGGCTTCCCCAGAGTTTCCTAATGCCATGTGCTTGTTTGGGCTTTCTGACCCAGGCTGGTGATCTGCTGGATGCTCAGAAAGGCCACAGCACACAGATGCAAGGGTTTTATCACGGCGTGGGAAAAGGCCGGTGGCACTGTCCCTCTCCAAGTTCTCAGTGGAATTAAGGGACCTGCCTAGAATTAACCAGCCTGGCACTACCATCCTACAGGGATAGTTGATTTGGCCTGATAAGATACCTCAGGAGTTCAGTTGCTGAGAGACTCTTCTAGCAGGAGAGTTGGTCCCAAATGCGTCGATTAGTGGTGTCCCTTCTGCAGGGCACTGTGAAACCAGAGGGGCACAGAGCCATGCTCTGACACACCTTGCTGTCTGCTTAGTCCCACAACAAAGGAAGGACTTTTCTCCCCTCAAATGCTATTAATTTTTGTTGCTTCCATGCCCCGTCTTGCCACGGTCGCCCAGTTTTTCATTGACCTGAATAAACTCAGCCTTTCAAAAGGGGGTTTGCTTCTCAGCTCTTTGCCCCAGCTGGTTTTTAGTGAACTTTGTAGCTAAGATTTCTTAACTGCTACCTGGTACTTTTTGGTTTTCCTCTTCACAGATTGTATCAGCCCGGGAAAGCAGTGCTTGCTCTTTCTAACCGTAGCAGTTGTGTTGTGCTGACAGAACCCATTTTGACCAAAAGTGCTAATAATATCATGCTTTTCCTGCTACTGCTCTGCGTTTTTCCAGTACTGCAGACATTTTTACTGAAAGCTTAACCAGCATCTCGTCCTCTGTTTGCTGTGTCAGGTCAAGGTGCCACCAGTAATTTCAATGTAGCTCTGGCATTTTTCCAGTATTAGCTGCCTGCTCACTTCAGGATTCAGCCTCAGCACCTCTGCATTGTTGACCTCTGAAGCTATTGATTTCTGTAGCTGGAATACATTCAAGTTGCTGAAGGAAAAATCTGCTTTCCCTTATCAGCAAAAAACATGTTTCGTCTTTCTGTAAGTTGCATTTTTAATTTTGGGGTTTACTGCAGGAAAATGTTGTAAACCATGTTTGTTAATAGCATCTTGTTCATTATTCGCTATCCAGATACTTAACGAAAAGTAAGTATCAAGATCCTTTGGGTTTGTTTTTTTTACAGTTGATAAATTTAGGCACAAGTCTGTTTGTCGAATGGCAGAGTTCAGTGAGGTTTTACAGAACCTCCTGATTTTCTTCCTTCTCCACATCAGACAGATGTATCCCTCACATCTGGGGGATAATCAGGGGCATCTGGAAAAGCTTGTGCAAAAGAGCAGTTCCTTCACCCTCCCACCCTACCCTGATGGAAGAGGACATACTTCTCCAGGCAATACTGACTAAGAAGAAATCTGCCTCTTTCTTTGGGAACACAGGAGTGCTTTGTTGCCAAACTTCAGTTGTTCTTGTGTTCTAACCTTTTCTTTTCTTACGTATTTTTAATGGTATCTAGCCAGTGGCCGCTGTTTCTCAGGCTTGGAAAATATAATGAAAGACACCTGTATGTTATAGATGGTATAGAATCACTTCCATCATTCTTCACGTATTATGGATTGTTGATGAATTCTCGGCAGTGATTTGGCTCAGGAGGGGCAAAGTGTGTCTGATGTCACCGGTCTTCCCGTTTGCACCAAGCCTTGTTTCACACTGTACTGCTAAAAGGGACCTTAAATTAAGAGCAAAATTTGCATACTGCCACTACCACCTCCTGTCATGGCCTAAGGAGATCTAGCAGTGCTATATTCCCTAATTGTGTTTGGACAGGGTGGATTTCACAGCATCACGGACTTGCCTAGACTGGAAAAGAGCTTTAAGATTGAGTCCAACCATTTGTGACATTTTATACACTTAGGCCACCATATAAAGGGGGAAAGGTTATACTCTGTGCCTGTACCTTTCTCTGGGGCAGTTTTGTTTTTCTAGGTTGTTTGGGTTTCTTTCTTTTATTTTTTTTTTCCTTTTTTTTTTTTAAGCTTCTCAATTATGTGGTTTTGTGGGGCAGCTTCAATGGCTGTGGTCTCAGGAGTCTGAGAAAAATGGGCAGCTGCTGATCTTGCAGTTGTATGTTTGTCTGTGTACCTGTAGGATGAAAGGCAATATTATTTCTTGAAGTATTCCCATCAGCTGAAACACAAAGTTTGCTTTTATGAAAACTGCAAATATGAGATCTAAATGTGTATTTTATTCTTTAAAAAAATACTTATTGCTGCCAAACAAGGCTATAAATTTTATTTTCTCTAAACCAAATGAAAGACTCAATCTTCCCAACATGAGACATTATGCTTTTTAATTCTCTTCTGAGACTTGAAGGCTCGTACAACTAGTTTAATTCCTCCCTCTGGAGCTTGTTATCCATCAGTTAAATAGATAGATACAAACTGCTATTTCCTGATCCTGGACTTTACTAGTTTTCTTTTTTAATTAACTAAATCTCTTTTTTTTCCCCTCTATCATTTATTTTTTTCATACCCTACCCATCTTTCCCATAGAAATGATCCTTTATTTTGATCAAGAAATTGTCTTAATTTTGTGATATAAAGACTGATTAGTTTCATGATTATTCAACCAAGTGGGAGGGGGAGTGGGACAGTCTTTTATTTCCTGTCAAGAGCCTTGTGTCTCTGTGGAGCTGCAGAATGTTTGGGTTTTTTCATACACTTTACCATCACATGCTTCTTGCAGGTTCAGATGGAGAGGCTGTATCTATTGTAGTTGTGCCAGCTTCCCTGCTACATGTTTGGCAGAGAAAGGTGTAAAACCCTATTCATGAACAGTAAAAATCAAGACCTAAAAGATTCCCCTAGTTACCAGATCTTACATTTCTTCCCCCACCCCACTGCTTTTATCTCACCATGAAGTCTGAATTCCTAAGCAGAACTCATTTTACTAAAGAATTAGAGTTTCATTGTAGAGAAAATGGTATTTTTTTAAGTTTTCCTACCTTATACAGGGCCTGGCTTATAAGAATGTTTATTCTAATTGGATATTGTCAAGCACTGAATGGGTAACATGGGAAGCAGAAAAAACCCCATCAGGCTTTAGCCTCCACACATCCACCTCAGTTTATCTATCTGCCCTGGTTGGTGCAACTCTGTCCTTCCGCGTCTTCATTTCGTTGCTGTAGAGACAGAGTAGGAGCCCCGTGCTCTAAAAGCTAATAATAAAAAAAATACTAATTTTTTTTTTAACTGTAGATGTTTACGGACATCCCCACAGACACAGCAAATTTACATTTTTCTTATGAAAACCTATGTTCACTCTCTCTTGCAACTATGGAAACTCTTTGCTGCTCTTTTCCTGGCTCTTAATTCTCATCTGAATGTTGACTTCCAGGTGTCCTCCCATTCCTTGTTGTTGGAAATGCAGGCTTAATTTGGAATGGCTACTTACAAAAGATCAACATGAAGGTTTTTGTTCCAGTGGCGTAAAAACTTCTTTCCATCCACATGGAAAAACACGTTACTTTTTCAAGAGCTCCACATGGATCCAAATAAAAAGGTGAGGACTACATACAAGGTGTAGCTTTCAAATTTCAACTAAGTGGGGCATTAAAATTGGTCCCAACACCCTGAGTTTTAAGAAATTATTTCCTACTGAACTGATGGGGAATCTGCAGAGAATGACTTTGTTTGTGTGTCCTACCCAGAGTTGCAGACAGACCAAAGAAGAGATCTTTGAGCAGCACGCCACACTTCTTGGTGAACGCAGCAGAACAGTGGACACCCTTCTCAGACCCAGGAGGACTCTCTGTGCTGTAGGTGCTCAGGTATTTGCAGAATGGGGTTCAGCTCAGTAAATGTTTTAATGTGGTTTTTCCCCGCTGTGAACTGGGATTTCAGTATATTGTCTGCAAGGTGGGTCGTGGTTCAGCAACGATGAGCCATTGGCGTTAGCGCCAAGTTTGGCACCGCTGTGGCTGAGACTGACTCCTGTCAAGGAGTTTTTACAGCCCTTTTTTTTGAAATAAATTGGTCACCAGATGCCAAAACCAAGCACAGCAGCACTGCTTCGAACTTCAGATTCTGGTTCTTTGATATGTATTTTTGTACTGGAGTTGCTGATTTGTTTTTCTTAGTTTGGTTTTAAAAATAAACCATTTTCTGCTATGTGGAAATAGACTATGTATTCAGATTGTATTCCATGTGTATTCGATCTCTTTGGCCAGAATCAGCTGGAGTTAGTTTCTGTTGCTTCTGACCAGCACAAAGAAAAGAGCTAAACAAGAACATAGTTGTTATAAAAAAAAAAGAAGCTTGGCAGCTGGGTAGGGACTGGTGTGTCAACATGAATGAACACTTGTAAAGGTAGTGCTTTTATAGAATCCAAACTTTTTTTTTTAATTATTATTTTTTTTTATTAAAATCTAACCAGCTAATAAAAATCCAAGCTGTGTGGCTTCACAAAACTACTCCAAAGAAGTACTTTCCCCCTCTGCTTCAAAAATCAAGCCTATACAGGAGTTACTATTTTTAGGTTTGATTTTTCAAATAAATAGGTTTCTTGTTAAAAAATGTTAAGCATCTGTTACATTGGTGGCATTCTCTGATTTTATTGAGCTGCCAATTCTGCCATATGATATAGGCCACTTGTATGAAGTAAGAATATACTATAATCTCTACAGGTTTAGATGAACCCCGGTAAGAAACAGTATTGCCAAAATCTGACAAAAATATATTTAGAGCAGTTGCCTCACGCTGGCTATCGCTAGGATACAAGACTTTTGGATTCCTGATACCCAAAAGGATTATTCACTCTTGGCTTCCCCACATTACTGTACAAGAAAAAGGGAACTATAAATCATACCTTGCAAAACTTGGTCAGGCTTTGATGCCTCACACTTGCCAAGTTTGTCTTACTATGAAGCAGCTGTTTCATACACTAAGGTAACTAGTAAAAATGAAGTTTTTGAACATAAAGGGAGGGCAAGAGGGCACAAAGAGGGATTGACAGTGGAGGTTGTTCTGGCACATGTAGCTCTGAAGGGGCAGTTAGTTCCCTGGTGTGTGGTGGTAAGAACTGCCTCGTTTTTTTCAACAGGCTACAGATGATCAAAATTCAAACTAAGCCACTCTGGCAAGAAGCAGCAAAGACTCCCCTCATTCTGGGGGACTGTGGGGTGTGTGTCATCCACCACGTGCATTGTCACTGGCTCGGAGAGTTTCAGGGCAGCAGGGTGCACTAGCTGGTATTTATTTGCTTTGGAGCTCAGTATGCCATAGCAGCTCCCAGGGAAATAAGCAGTGGGTCCAGATACAATAACAGCCTTGTGCCTGCCAGCTCTGCTGTCCCAGGGCCTGGCCCCAGATCTTATGTGGCCACCTCCTTCAGTGGGAATGAGTCAAGCCATCTTTCAGTCTGGTGTTTTCTTCCTGAGCTTGTTTACTTTCAAAGATGCTGCTCACAGGACATGTAAACTGGAGGGAATTACATTAGCAAAATGGGAAATCCATATAGTTAGCAGTGCTGTGGTTGACTGGTTTGTCTTCTTGGCTTACAGCACAGTGATATTCAAACTGTCAGTCACATCTAAGTTGAATTTAAATGGAAGTGACTCCAAACTGGCATGTAAAATTCAATTAAATCCCCATGTCAACTCCTGTATTTGCATTCTGAGGACTGTGACTAAAATAGGTGTTAATTCTATGTATTATTACAGAATAATGAAGTTTCTAGGGTCAGTTTCCCGATGGAAGATAAACAACAAAGGTACAAATGTAATGAAGCCTCATTCTGAAATGCAAAGCAGGTGGTGTGTGCAGCAGAAAATTACATTACTCAATAAACTAATTTGCTGTTTTAAATTCGGAGTAGAGGCTATGCATTGGGTAGATTTAATGCAGTTTGAAAGATAGTGTAAATTATTAATAACATAGCTGGGCTGAATATCTCTATCCATTCATTCATCCTTAAAGTGGGGGACTTACTCCTAAATATTTAACAATAGCTTTATCAGCTGGCTTATTTTCTTCCTTTCCTGCCTACAGGAGGAATAACTTCATTCATTTGTGTCAGTCTTATTTGCAGTTAGAAACGAGTTCAAGGGAATCTAAACTTGAGAAATACATGTCAATCAAGACTCTGGCTGCAGGTTGGTGCTGGTCACCATAATACATAATGCAGGGCAATCCCAGGGTCTGTGTAGGCTCTGTCTGCTGCATGTTTGGTGATGGGTTTGGTTTTATAGTGAAACACCGATGTTGGGGGAGACCATGGCCACACAGTGATGATTCTTCATATCGACCCAGCACAAAATATCCGTGTAGAAACCTCAATTCCATTATAGTGGTGGGGAGCAGAGAGAAGGGAGCTTGCAACGTTGAGTGGATGTGGTTCCTCGAGGTATGTGGCTTCATATAATGAGCCAGATCCTCAGTAGAGTGTGGATAAAACTCGGTGCACTGAAGCGTCCACAGAAGTCTATACAGCGTTTTAGTAGCACAAGGTTGCCAGAATTATTAACATAGTCTTCTTGCACCAATGTGAGATTCAGAAGCAGTTACTAAACCTCTTACATCTTCTGCACTTAATGGCAAAGCAGGGTGAAAGGTGCTGGGTGAGCTACATTGCAGCAATGAAACCTTGAGTTCACAGATGAGTGAAGTGGGTTGGTGTGCTACTGGCAGGCTGAGAATCCACGTCTTACAGTGGTTAAGAAATTCCTAAACTGAAGAGAGCATGTGGTCCCATCGTCTTTCTTGTATTTTTTTCTTCTCTCTGTTCTTCTGACCAGCCAGTATTATCTACTTGAGTAGTCTTTTACTTGGTAAATAAGTCTGTGTATTTAGTAGTCCGCAGAAAATTATTCTTTCTGCTTGATCCCCTTGCTTCTTTTTAATGCAGCATTGGGATTGTCATCCACCTACTGTCCTCCACATGAGTTTGAAAGTCTTGATCCCCTTTCCCCATCTTGCATGTAGGTATTTCATTCTTTATTAATTAATACCACAATAAACTATTCTGACTGCTGTGATTTTTGGAGTCTAGTATCTCAGAAGTATACCCAGATGGATGGTAGAAAAAAATTAAATGAAGAGGCCAAAGAATCTGCTAAGAGACAAGGTGAGAGGGAGTTCAATTGAAAAGTGATCCTGATGGTGCAGTATACATGGGCTAAAGTGCAGAGTCTTTGCTGTCTAAATACAGTTGGCTCTTGATTTTTATATAATCCTCTATTTTTCTGACCTTGGGCTATATGAAGAGGACCTTTCAAATTTGCAGACTTCAAGAAAATACAAGTCCTGTTTTACCACGGTTCTCAGCTTCTTACATCATCATAGGGGAAGCTGCATTTGTCATCATGTTCCAGGACCCTGTAAAGCTAGAGTCATTGTATTTCATCTCAGCATCATTAAGACAGACTAATCTTGTCGGCTTTTTTCAGGTATAACTGTACAAAGTTCTGCTTTGGCTTTTACGGTGGTTTTTTTTTAGCCAGTCAGTCACGATATTCCTTTCTTTCCATGCATGAAATAGTTTATACCTCTTTGGGTGCAGAGGTCATTTTGCACACTGGGTGTAGCTCCTAAAATGAGCCAGAGAGGAGGGGATATGAGCATGGGGGGAACAGCTTCAGGAACTGTTAGGGAACCACTCCCAGCTAGTTAAAAAATTATTTCCATGTGAGCTAATACTATTCCTAAAGCTCTTAGTGGAAACAGAGTTCAGTATTATCTAGCTACATCTGGAAAGGCTCTTTTACTCAGAGTAATATTTTTATAACATGGCTATTCTAGAAGCAAAGCAGAAGCTCTGGTTGAGTTTTCAGTCTAGTTCCCAGAATGCTCGTACAGCTCTCGGGGCTTTTTCCCAGCTCTTGCTCACATGTTTGCAACAACAAACCAGATTTAGGTACAGTTGTACATGCCTTGTAATTTTTAATGAGTTTTCTGACAGTTTGTGTTTACATGCGTGCGTTATGCTAAACGTGTTTTATAGAAAGCATTAGAATACTGAACGCACGTATACTTCATAGAAAAACCTTTCCCAGGTTGCTTGTGATTTCACAGCAAGACGGCTTGAGCTAGCACCGAGGAGTTTATGAAGACCTGAGGAACAGGGCAAAGATACCTCTGTGTCTTGGTTAAAGTGGGTGCGTACACGGGCACGTTGTTCAGCACAGGCACTGATTTCTGGAGGGAGCTGAGCACAAATCACCTTCCACTGAAATCACTGACCACCAGGCAAGATTTTCTAAAACTATGCGACTTCTCCATTCTGAAACTTGTTTTTCTTCTAAGATGACCTGAAAAGAGGCAAATGACAGGTGAGGAAGCATGTGGGGTGGTTTGGGCTTGTTGGCAATGTTATGAATTTTAGAACTATCAGACAAATTAGGATTTGGCTTTTTTGATTTTTATGGCGGAACTTCCGAAGGTCGGAGGGAGGTTTACTGTGAGCATAGTTACCCTGATGCAAGCTAATTAAAACATGTGCCTTTCTCTCCAAGTGCCCTCGTTCAGTCGCTCCGTAGGTCGCCACATACTGTGGAATTTTCCAGTGCAGACAGGGCTGTTGTTTTGAATGTAAAATAGGCTGGGAAAAACACACCCCATTTTCAGTGGCTTTTCTCCATGATGAATAAATCCATAGAGGGGAACAGGCTTGTGCTTTTCCTTTCCTTGGGATTTTGAAGCATTAAATACAACCTTCGGTGCCAACAGGCAACCAAAACCCCTGTACTCTGGGTAAATGGGACACTTAGAAAACAGTTTTCAGAAGTGACCCTTTAGCAAAGATCTCCTGACCTTTTTGTCATCTAAATAACAGCTACTTTTTGTAGCTCTTATCTTACATCTCCAGCCAGTGAATCTTCCTGAGAACAGTTTATATGCTAAATAGCTCATTTACATATATACATGCTGTTAGCCACCAAACTTGGTGCTTCCAGAAACTTCATAGGTGGCTCTGTAGAAATAACAGAACAAATATGACCTGAAGCATAAATGCGATGCATCATCTTGAGTAGGTGTTGGGCTGAAGTACTGTGTGATTGACCTATAAAATGAGGCAAAGCCACTATTTCATCTGAAGCTGTGCCACCATGCACTTCTGCCTGAAGTCAAGTCAAACCTTCAGATAAAATAATTGCCCCACTGGATGTGGAACACAGAGGAGAATTTGTTCTGTGACAAGTGTATGCTTTCTGAACACATCAGTAAATGCTCTGCTGCTAGTGAACTGCTTTTGGTTGAATGCTTGGTTAGAAGAACTGCCTCTGAAACGCACAAGGAAGAGAGAAACATGGGGAAGGTGTTTATTTATGTTCTTTCCCTCGCTGTGCATCTTTCAGAGAAATTTATAGGAAAGTTAGAGCAGTATATTGTCCTTCCTCCCTTCTCCCCAGAATGAGAGCAGAAGATTGGGTGTTGCTGACCACTACCTGAGTGATTCTGTGCTTTGCTCTGATGCTCTGCCCTGGCCTGCGCAGGACTGACTAGCAGGAGGAGGCACTCAGCTCCCAGGTACTCCCAGGAGAGAGGCAGCTGTATCATGACACTAGCAAATGTGGGGGAAAGATCACTCTGCTAGCATTGCCTGGCATTTTTAACAGGTTCCTAGGTAGGTCAGGCTGATGGGAGTCTTAAAAAAACCAAACAAACAAATGAAAAAACCCCAAACCACTAAAAACTAACAAAACAAACAAAAAAACCAACAACAAAAGAAAACCACCCAAAAAAAGGGGAAAAAAAACCCCCAAAACACAATCCAAACAACCCCCCTTCCCCCCAGTTACTATGAAAGGGAGGAATCCATGTGCTGTGATAAGGGCTATACTCAACGAAACTGTGACAGGGAAATCCCCAAGTAGATTTTGTAAGTGGAGGCTTCAAAGGTGGGGGTGGCCAGGGTAGGGTAGTACCTAAAAGGAGTTCCTAATGTTAAAACTAAACTTAATCCTGTCTACACATTTGGAAACATCAGATTTAATATCTCTTTCTGGCTCTGTGTGTAATCTCTTGCTTATACTACAGAGCCCCTTGCTCACAGGTGTCTTCCTGTGCATGAAGAGGGACCGTTTCAGTACATGCAAAGGTGACTTTTGAAGATACAGCTTTTATAGGCAAATATTTGATAAATGTCTTTTGAAGACGTGGCCTTTTTTTCTATAATAATCTCAAGAAAAATAGAGAAGGAAAACTTAGTTTAGCTGTCAGAACTACTTTTTCTATATTGGCTGTTTAAGGTTTTTAGTTCCAGTCCATCAGTGAGGCTCGTTACTAGAATCTGAACACTGCAAGCAGAAAAACAAATTGCAACTTCCATCCTATTCTTCTGCTTTCTCTTAAGCACCTTTAGTTTTCAGGAATCCCCATATGGAAAGTATAAATCATGTTGATAGTTGTCATGTATGGGATTTCCTTTTACCATGTTCTCAACAGTATCAGGAGTATGTCCTGTTTTCTTTCAGTGCGTTCAGATACTAAGTCCAATAAAATATGGTCTTGTTAAAGTTCTGATTTTGGAAATAGAGGTAATTTTCTAGACCAAAAATAAGTGGTTATGCTCTCCTTTCCATGACTGGTTTCTGCAACACCTCCAGGCTTATGCCATTTAAATGTTTTTAAAATTTGAAGAGAAATCAGAATGAGAAAAAAATCAGAGTTAGATTTTCTTTCAGCACTCTGGTTTTTGTACAAATGTTATGCAGCTATTTATGCTGCCATGAAGCAGCTATGATTTCAAAGGTGGAAGATACCCCAGGAGTTTGGAAGTAGAGAAGATATGTGGGTTAATTTTTTGTGTTGCCCCACAGAAAAGTCTTCTGGAACTGAGGTCTAGGCAGAGGACTTCAGTGCAGACAGAAGCTTAGGCTGTAAAACAGTAGAATCTGTGTAAACTTTTTGCTCCGGTTAAAACCTCCCAGTAGTACCTCTGGGATATGTGATTAGAAGAGAAAGACCTTCACCCTCTAAGTGGTATAAAGGATAACTCTTTATGGCCAGGAGTGGTATTTCAGAAAAGGAGAGGAAAAAAACAAGGACCCCTTTAGTTTTCCATTAAGAAACCATGTAGTGATATTCAGAAGGGAAGGCACAACAGTTCCCATAAACAGTGAAAGTAAGAAAAAACAACAAAACCTTAGTGTCACGTGTACCAAGACATGTTTTGTCACAGCTCTGTCAATACCACCTTTGTTGTGATCTGCAAAAGCAGGCGATGTCGTCGTATAAATGCACCTTTACATTAGTGCCACTCGTTATGGATCATTTACCTGAAGTGCCTGTGGAGTGGAGGTTCTCAGGCTTCTGGGCTGGTTGTGGTGTAACTGGTTTGCAGGGCTTTTAAAGGGAAGAGATGACATTTATAAACCAGATTATGAAAAATGCACATTTTAAGGGGGGGGGGGGGGGAAGGGAAAGTCGTGCTCTACGGGCCGGCAGCGCGGCGGGCGCGAGGAGCGGGCCCCGGGCTGGGCTGCCCAGCCCCTGCCGCTGGAGGCCAGCCGAGCCCAGCCGGAGGGGGCCGGCGGGCCCCAATCCTTCCCGCTGCCTGCCCTCCTGCCGCCCAGCCCGGGCTCCCCCGCGGCCCGCCCCGCCGGGCCGTCCTCCGTAGCACCCGTCCCTGTGCCGAGCCGACCAGCCTTCGCCGAGATCGGTCCCCTGGAGCATGCAGTCCCCGGGAAGCCACTACCCGCCGAGCGGAGGGAGATGCTTCCCAAGGCGGAGTCCAGTGACCACATCTCGGCCTGGGCGGGCTCCTCGCCGAGGGCTGCCGGCCTTCCCAAAGCTGTCTCCAGCGAGTTCATCGCTGGCGGGCGGGTGGGCCTGTCCAAGCCGGCAGCCCTCTCCAAGCCGGAACCGGACGAGCTCTCTCTCTTCGGGAGGTCCCTCGGCCTGCCAAGCTCCAGCGACTCCTGCGACGCACTTCTCAGCTGTTCGGGAAGGGGCTCGGAGGACAGCTCGTTCCGGTGAGCAGGTGTTGCTGCTGGGGGGGAGCAGGGGGACTGTGCAGGGCCAAAGCTGCCCTTGCTGGGAAGCAGCGAGTGAAGCATCCCGTGAGCTGCATTTGCCCCTTTCTTCCTGGTGCAGAGGGTGTTCAGCTGCAGAAAATTTAGGTTGAGGGGCTATGGACAAAGAGGCTTCACTTGAGGGGTTAGGGGGGTGGGGTCAGGGAATGGGAGTGGATGCCCAGTGCCTGCGGTCTGTGCACACTGCGTTCAAAGCACTGGGTGCCGCATGGGGTGACACGTTAGAGGCACAGGCTGTGGAGTAGATGCCATCTGTCCCTGCTGTCCCTGAGCTCTGGAAGCAATGTGGCACTACCCTCCCTTGCTGTTGAAATGTGCCCACTGTGACTTGTCCCAGTGCTGCCGAAAGTGCTCGGGGGCCGCTGGTGCATGCTGCGTAACAGCGTTAATGTGTTGTGGCTGACGGTGGCTTTGCACTGGTGAAGGACACTGCTGCGGGGCTTGCAGTACTGCTGTCACATGTGATGCCCTGGTCTTTGGAGCTGTTCATGCTCAGGGGCAGTCAAGCGGCTGAGATCTGGGGCCTTTTCCACAGGAGCCTGAGAGATGCATGATCCCTGGGGAAGGAAGGGGAAGCAGTTTTCTGGGGTCACCTCATCTCACAGGCTGCCTTGCTATGTCAGTTGGTGGCAGTGAAAATACGGTCTCTTTGTGCTGGTTTCTAGCTTTTCACTGGGGCTTGGGTTACAGTGGGACTTGCCATGCACTGAGTTACATACCCTGGGGGAATTTAGAGGCAAGGACCTATTTAGGGTTCTGTGTTAAAGGTTTCCCTCAAATGAGAGCTAAGGACCTGATGTACATGACCTGGCTAAGCTTCTGCCATGGCCACTTCTGTTGTAGGCAGAATTTCCTTGTTGGAGCTGGGTGCTGAGTGGGGGGCACAGGGAATGCCTCTGAACCCCAGTGTTAGCCTCTTCTTCCTTTGTCCTCCTAAGTATCACAGTGGTCACCTGGAATGTGGGCACAGCCATGCCCCCGAACGATGTGACATCCCTGCTGCACCTCAACACGGGCGAGACAAATGATGCAGACATGATCGCCATTGGGTAAGAGGGTGAGGTGCAGGGCCTCCCCCCCTGCCCCACCACGTCCCTTCCTGGGGATCCCCATAGTCCTGGGGGGTGAGGAATGGAGGAGCTGCAGCCTCAGCCTCCCTGAGGCATGGTGAGCAGGGAGGGGTGCGCATCACAAGCTGTAAAGTGTCAGAAAGGGCAATGAAGAATCAGCCCCTGGTAAAAAGGGAGTGCTAAGAGGAACTGAAACCCTTGAATTTTGAGTAGCCTCAAAGGGCCTGTAGCTGGCTACACTGTGCAGTGCTGGACCTCGGCAAGTGCTGCTCTCACTGGGAGCCCTGGCAGTCCTGGGCTCAGGTCTGTAGAGGCATTTAATTCGCCTGCTTGGAGTCCTCTGGGAGCATTTGCCTCAGCTCAGATTTGCCCATGCTATGCAGGCCTCAAGGGCACAGATCTCCTCTCACAGCTGGATTGGCTCTGTGCCCCTGGCAGCACTTCACTGCTGGCAAAGCACACGCCGGTGTGGTGAGGCTTTGGTGTGGCTGGTAAGGCAAGCTCTGCTAGAATCTGAGGGCAGACTGGTCCCTTGAGGCTTGCCATAAGTGTGTGTGTATTCCTGCTAAGATCAGGGACATGCTGCTTTTACACAGGGAGGGAGATAGCCTCTGTCTGTGGGTGTGAGGTGGAAGAGCTGATCTGCTTCCAGGAGGCTCCCAGGGACTCCCCCAGACCTCGGGAGAGAGTGGTGCAAGGCTGAGGCTGCCAGAGCTATGATGCTGTGTTGGAGCTGGTCTCCTGGTCCCCTCAGCCTTGCAGACCAACAGCATGGGGCTATGGAGATAGACCTGAGCCTGGATAGGTGCTATAGGGGGTGTAGCTGACATCGAGGGACTTGCTGGGGCAGGGTGTCCTGCTGCTCCCCACCTTCAGGGCATCTCTGTCTGGCTGTGTCCTTCCTCTGACCCATGTCTTTGTGCCCTGAGCATTTTATCTTTCTGGGCAAGACATTTCCTGATTCTGCTTTTCTCTGAGGATGTTCTTGTTCCCTCTCTTCTCCAATTGCTGAGCCAGGAGGAGCACTATTAACCTTCTGTTTGCTGCTGCTGTGAGATTAGTGGCTAGGATGCATCTGGACACCCTGTACTGAAGTATTTATGAGACTTGGCCTCTCTGTAGAGACCAGTGTGGCTGAAAAATCTTGTAAGCCCCTCTTGCACCTAGATAGACTTCAGACTGCTGTCCAGCCCTGGATCGCTGAACTGTTCCTGCTATAACAAGGGCCAGGGTCTTGTGGGTTCAGGGTCTCTTGTGCCTTTGTCTAACACGTGGCCCAGCGTTGCTGGAACAAGGGTATGGCTGGTCTGTGCTTTCAGCTTGGGGTCCTTCCCTGAACTGCCTTTCCTGTGCTGGCCACACTCCTCAGCACTGTGCTTTGGCACCTCTTCTAAGGAGCTCTTGCTGGCTGGGCCACAGATACCTGCCTGGTGTGGCTGAGGGACCTATCCCTTTCTTCCCAGGCTGCAAGAGGTGAACTCTAAGATCAACAAGCGTCTGAAGGATGCCTTCTTCACAGATCAGTGGAGTGAGCTTTTCATGGATGTGTTGAGCCCCTTCCACTTCATCCTGGTAAGGAGGTCCCAAAGAAGCTGGGCACCTGATGTTCCCTCTCTGCCTGCCAGGCAGGTGGACCATGGGGAAGGAGAGTTGGCCTTCAGGGATGGAAGAAGGGAGGTGTGGTGGGAGAGCTGGCAGGAGGGACAGGCAGCATGTGGGGGCTGAGCTGAGGGCTAGCAGCATGTCTTGTTGCCAGCTGCATTACAGGTGAGTGTGGGAACAAGCCTGTGCTTCTGGCAGCAGCCTGTGTGTACCAGGGCAGATTCTGCTCCCCAGGGCACTTGCCCCAGAGTGCACATGAGCCTCAGCATTGCTGGGCTTATTTCAGCTGTCAGATATTCAGGAGTGTGTGTGTAGGCTCTGAACTAAATGTGCTGTTACTCATCCACAAGGTGGGGGCATGCACAGGGTGGAGGTGCTGCCCCCTGTGGCTGGGAGGTGGGGGATTCTGTCCCTGTGCCTATGGCTACCATCCTCTTTCAACCCCTGCTCCCTTTCCAGGTCAGCACAGTGCGAATGCAAGGTGTGATCCTACTGGTATTTGCCAAGTACTACCACCTTCCCTTCCTGCAGGACATACAGACAGACTGCACAAGGACAGGACTGGGAGGCTACTGGGTGAGTGTGGCCCTGGGGGAGGTGGTGGGGGGCTGGCTTCTTAGGGAGTCATGGGATCCTCTTGGTGCAGGGCAACAAGGGTGGGGTGAGCGTTCGTCTCTCCATCTTCGGCCACATGGTCTGCTTCCTGAACTGCCACCTGCCAGCGCACCTGGAGAAGGCGGAGCAGCGCAAGGAGGACTTTGCCACCATACTGCACATGCAGCAGTTTGAGGGGCGTGTGGCCAGCGGCATCCTGGACCATGAGTGCGTACCCCACCGCTTTGCTCCCCCTTCTGGGCCGGGGCTCTAGTGCCAGCCACCATCCTTCACCCCCCTCCAGGTAGGGTCTGGGGTCTGTCGGCTGAATCCCAGCACAGCTTGGAGATGGGATCTTGCCTGCAGAGCTGCAAAATTGTGCTGAGGCCCAGTGGGGACCCAGCATGGTAGGGCAGGTTTTAAGAGCGATCCTTGGTCTCCCCTGGGGCACATCCAGGCCTGGTGCAGCTCCTGCCATACTGGTACTGTTGGCGTTTGGGACTGGTGAGGTGGAGGGCTTGGCTTCAGCTTCTGCTGTGTGGTCTAATTCTGGTAGGTGCCTCACGGTGGAAATTTCCACCTTGCTGTCCAGGGAACTCAGGCCCATTTGCTTAATGGTGCTTGGTCCTACCTGAGGAATCTTGGCAGGGCTGGCAATTGGCTAAGCTGTCAGCTGAGTGCTGGCTGGTACTGGTGCTCCCAAGAGGACCTGTGCTGCAGGCTGAGGCTGCCCACAGGCTGTGAGGATATTTTCCCCCCTGCTGTGTTGCCTGCCTCTGACAGCCTTGGCCCTTCCAGCCTGTTGCCCTCCTTCCCACCCACAGCCTCGTGTTCTGGTTTGGGGACCTCAACTTCCGCATTGAAAGCCTGGACATCCGCTTTGTGAAGTATGCCATTGACAACAATATCCTGAGCCAGCTCTGGGAGAAGGACCAGGTGAGAGGGATGAGTGTGCTGCTGGGCACTGGGTGCCATTCAACTCTTGTCAAACTGCCCATGTAGCTGTGGGATGGGGCATGTCCCCTTGCTGCTTTTGGGGCACAGAGGGCCCTGGGTGTCCTGTCTTTGTGAAGGGGCAGCACTGTACCAGGATACTCTTTATTGGAGCTGGGCATATACACTTCCTTTACCAGTGTACTAGGCAGAGCTAGGGGCATTGGTCTATGGATCCGCTGCTTGCATGGCATGGAAAAACCCAAGAGTTGTGTGGAGCTGGCAGCAATGGGGCAGGGATGACCGTGTGCTGGGGTTGGGGAGGTCTTGGGGGGGCTTGTTGGAGGGTTTTGGTCATGGGGGCTGGTGTGCTCCCTGACTTGCTGTCATTCCCACAGCTGAACATTGCCAAGAGCACCTGGCCTGTCCTCAGTGGCTTTCAGGAGGGACCCCTGAACTTCCCACCTACCTTCAAATTTGATGTGGGCACCAACAAGTATGACAGTAGGTAGGAAAGCAGTGCTCAAGTGTGTGCTCAAGCCTGGGAGTAGTCATGACTGAGGGATGGAGGCGCGGCGGGGCTCAGACCCAGGGCAGG
>WTSP01011205.1:92988-107596 GCA_025331215.1 Actenoides lindsayi
AACACAAGAGTCGCATCAAAGTAAAAGTCAATACTCGGTTGGGGGGGGGGGGGGGGGTGGAATGGCAAAGTGTGACTTGACGTGACAGCAGGACAGTGGGACTGAGTTAGCCCCAAGCTGGTCAAGCAGGCAGTTCACTAGAAGATATGAGCAATAACGAGGACAAAAGTTTTTTTTCAGGCTGGTGATGGCAGGTTCAACACATCCAGTGTTCCTGTTGATGTGAGTATTTTTCAGCCTGAGGGAAAATGCAGCCTGATGCAAACTGTATTAGGGTTGAGGCGTTCAAATGGGAAGCAGTTTTATAATCAGTCTGTTTCATGGAATGAAAGGAGAAGACCCACTGTGACATGCTGGGATATATGTTGTTAATTGCTCATCATAATAATTATATTTCTGCGGTGCGATCTCTCTTTTCCCTTACCTCCTCTCCCTATAAAATGATCTTGTCAATATGGAGACAGCAACCCTGAGGAATCTGTAATTTAATGAAAAATTACTGTTGCCATGGCATAGAGAGAGTTTTGATTTTATATTGAAAGGATTTCTCAGTGTTCATTTGCATTCCCTGACTCTCTAAACAGCTATATCAGCTGTTAGGATTCAAACAATTAAAAATGCTCTATTATTAAGAAGAAATTAAAAGTAGTAATCAGCTTAACGCAATTTTAGCTCTAAAAAACCCTTTCCTGGCAGCTCACGGGAAAATCATATTTGTATGCTGTTAACATCCCAAATTGGCTTCAGTTAAAATACACCGGGGCAAGATTAAACCAAAGCAAAGACAGTGGAAAAAAAAAACAAAACAAAACTAATGTTTTCTTTTCACTGTGAACAATGTGAAATTTCATCTGGTTTTGTTGCTAGCATGTCATATGAAAGTACAACGCTGAAGCCTATTATGAAGGCTGTTACAATCTCCTAAGTGAGACTCTTTAATATAAATTTATTGGCATCTACTGAATTCCCCTGTTTATTTGTCTGAAGTGTTTGTATCAGGCTGCTTCTTGTTTCATTTTCGGTGTTGGAACGAGAGAGAATTTTTTCCCCTCCTTTTTTCTTTTTTTTTTTCTTTTTAAAATCCCTTGGTTTTGTGAGTGGCTATAATAAAGTTTTCTAGCCCTCATGAGCTGATAGTAACTGGTTTGAACTTAACACAGGAAGAGGCGGATGGTAACTACACCTCCTTTGCTATTCTTAAGACACGCATTGCCATCGTTCAGCAGCCTCTGCTGTTTTCATCTTGGATGTCTGCAGGATAGATGCTGCAGACTGTACTGCAGCTCACCAGATGATTTTGTGGCACATGGGGTGGTACAATCTGTTGTACAACCACCCCAAGAGCATTAGCCAGCTTTTATGCCCCAGGTTAAAAAAGACTAAAATCGTAAAAGTTTGGCTCCTGCCCTTTTAAATATCCTGAGCCAAACTTCAGGAAAATAGAGCTGAGGAGTAAGAGTTTGGGTTTTCATTTTATTTGCATCACTAAAGATTTTAGCTCAGTGTCAGACACGGAGAAGAGATTCAGGCCTTCCTGGGATGCTGAACTTCAGAGCTTAAAGTCGTGGAGGCTCTCTGCCCTGCCTTGTATGCTTTCTTTGGTGTCCTCTCTCCCTGCTCTCCAATACTTAGTAATATTTTTGTCCTTTCCTCCCTCTCCCCTTCCCTTTCCAGAATATCCATTTCACTGTATATTTGACCCTTGATCATTTTCACATCTGTGGTTGAAATTCATGCCTCTGTAAAAGTCCAAACACCAGCTTGGGCACTGAGCACTTCCTGGCACTCCTAAACTTTTAGAGAAACTAGTCATACCTGTACTTTGGGGTCTGGGACTGTCCTCTGTGGCATCACTGACCTTGCTTTGATGATTTCACTCCTGCGTGAGTGAACCTCCAACCCACTGCTTTGAAAAGGAAGCTCATTTTGCTCAGGATGAGGCTTTTCACCCTTAGCACGTGGCATACCACATAGTGTCCATATACCAGGGTTAACATACCAGTCCTAATGGTTTTTCAACTTAGTGAGTTCTTTGCCTCCGAGTCATATCCCACTAGAACAAGGCTAAAGCAGCCTGTAAGGAAAGATGCTGTTGTTACTGTTCTCTAGTTCTGTCACTGGTTTATGGGATGTTGTCCCCATCTATCTTTTTGCGTTGGAACCAAGAGTGAACTGTGCTCATTACGGCATCAGTACGGTTTGTAAGGTGGGTGACCCATAACCAACTCTCCAAAGCACTATTAAACCCCTGAATTAGAGTGTGGCTGGGCTAAAAAGCTTAACTAGTTTAAAGAGCAAGTGTGCTTACCTGCAAGGCAATGATGGTCCAAGAATAGTTTCTTTTTTTCTGAGTTGCCATTCATATTCCCCAGGATGCTGGGCCAGCTGACACACAGACTGTTGTTTTTTCAACTATTTGAGAGATGGATCATGGTACAAGGTATGGTCTCTTTCCCAGTGCAGGATGTCTCCTTAAGAAAGTCTGTCTGCATATTTGGTAGAAGATTATTTTTATAGCCCACAGCAGTCTTGAAGGCTGACGTTGTTTGGCTGTTAACCTGGTTTGGTTATTTTTTTGGTTTGTTTCTCTAGTCTGCTGCACATTATGTGGGGCAGAGGAGGAGGAAAAGATCCATGGGAAAGTCTTTTCATCTCTAACATTTGGTGTATAATTAGTTTTGTTATTCTGGCCTCATGCATCCATCTTAGGGTTGATGAAGGGATGGAAAATAACAGTCGAGAAGTAGTTTAATAAACTTGTCCATGGTACCCAGTCCAGCTCTGAACTTCAAGATTCATGTGTTCATTCCTCTGGTGTCCAGAAGTATGTTACTACTTCTGCTTCACATTCCCTAGTGTTTAAGTCACTACATATTGATGATTGAATTCCTAGTGATTGATGTGGTTAAAAAGAAATCCCTCAACACAATCCCACCACCTACCTGGACTTACTGTGTTTCCTGTCTATATGGAACGTATCCAAAGCTTTTCACTGACCTTGTAAATCCAATTATAACTTCTTGGGCCCCCCAGTACACAATGGTAGCTGATGCCCTTGCTATTTTGCCATGCTAGCTCAGCAGCATGCTGTGACCAAAATAGGTTCTTCATCAGTCATCTGAAAAATAGTTTTACTGCTTAGAGCTTCAAAGTAGAGGTAGTGAAATAAAATACTTTACTTGGGCCTGGTGAGTTACTGTCAAAATGTGTGACAAACTCTGAAGACATCGCTGATGTTTGATAAAGAATCTTCTCCATTTTTTGCTCTAATAAGAAATTTCTTCACAGAACATGCTCATGTTTAAGTGTTAAAGTATACATAATGAACTAGGCAGGGTTCAAAGCCTGCCCAGTAATGGATTTCTCTTAGAGTCCTTGATTTCATGTTTGGTCTAACAGAAGCACAAATTATTCCTGGATTAGCATACATGGAGAGCTGCAAATAATAAGTGCATGCATGCATGCGTCAGATATCTGTCTTTTACAGACATATGTCAGAGACAGGCATGAGTTTGGATTTTTTGGTGCTGGTTAGAGAAATGAGACTTCCCTGATGAATCAGTTCCTCAGTGAAAAAAAAGTCTTTTTGTAGAAGACATTTTAGGTGGGATTATTGCTGTCCTTTGTAACATTGATGAAATCCTCCCAGGAATTAGGTGGCAATGTTTCTCAGTAGGAACACCCAAGTTGTGTCCAAGAGCTAAACTGACTTTTGATCTCTTAGAATTGCCTTCTGAGAGCCCTTCTTGATTACCTCTGCAAATCCAGATTTAGCTTTATGTTCTGCCTCCAAAGTCCTTCCTATCTTTTGCAATAGGAGTAATTAAACTGATTTTAGATAGGTAAATATCACCCTTTCATAAGAACAAAAAAAACACTAGACTGATGTGAGTATCTGACCTTCCTTTTAGTCTTTTTTCCATTTCTCAGTGAAGCAAACAAAACCATGTGAATCTCAGATGCTCACGGGAAGGGAGAAAGAGGGAGAGGCTGTTGCTGCTTCTTTTTTTGGATCAAGGAGTAGCACCCAGAGACACCGAACAGAAAGAGGCTTCCTTTGTGCACAGTCTGCACAGACATGTGAAAGAAGCAGTCTGTTGTTTTAATATTACTGTAATAAATATGTGTATGTATTTGGTAAGTCTCTAGTATGCTGTTGCAGAGTTGTTTGTCTCTCAGTAGCCTTCCAGGAAACGTGTTAGTACGTTTCCATCTCTTGTTCACACCACTCAGGCTTAGAGCTGTAGTAGAGGAACGTGAGGGTGAGTTTAGAGTTGTTTGGGAAGCTGACTCTGGTACGTCTTCCTCCTGTTTGTCTGGTATCAGTTCCTGCTGACAGTGTTGTGCAGGGGAATTTCCCTTAGGAAGTAAGGTTTTTATTGGACTAGTGATTCTCTGAGGAATGGATAGAGGAAAATAGCACTGGTAACGTCAGGCAGGGAAAAAAAACTCCCTAAGAGCTCCAGCAGGCCTCCCTACATAGGATCACATGTTGTATGATACAGGGTATAATAAAAACAAGTAGTGATTACAGAGAAACACATTTCATGTATGTTTTTGTTATCCACAAAGCGAGTATTCTATCTGAACAAAAGGCCCTCACATATAATGTCGACTTTATATTTGTACCTTTTATATGAGAACCCCAAATTTCATGATCTTGTAATGCAGAAATATGGTAATCAAATGCCTAAATGTTTAAATAATGAAAAGCTGTTGATAACATGGTGAGCAATGTTCAAATACTATATGAAAAGTGGCAGAAAATCTGCAGGAAATGTATAATCACACAATTTGTTAAGCCTTTGTATTTTGCATTGACGAACATCATCTTGTGTATATATATGTTTGCAAACGAAATCAGATGTTCATGATTTGATGCTTCATTTGCTAATTATAACTTGGGATCCAATACAGCAATAAGCATCTACAGTGAATAGAGGCTGACTGTAGCTCAAGAGTAAGCTTTTTCTGGGTTTGAATGGAAAAACATGGGCAGGATCCCACTTTTTTTTTTTCTCCTCTCTCCAAAATTTTTGACACCCTCTTACAGCTCCAGCTATCAGCCCAGCAGTGATTCTTAACTCCTGTAGCTGAGGTCTGAAATTTACCCCCTTAGGAGTGTCAGGCTCTATCATAGCTGTTAAGACACAGTCTTGTTTTAGTGAGATGGTTGAGGGTCAATATTGGAACAGTACCTCTAATCTCCTTCTTCAGATAGGGGCAGGCAATAGAGAAATCTCCCCCTCTCTCCGTTGAAAGTCTTTGGACTCGATCTACTTCCCTGGGCCATCTGTGCCTTTTCTCTGTACTTCTGAGGGGCTGTTCCCTCTGCCATCCTTCATGACGTATTTCAGTCCCAGCATTTAGAACAGTCAGCAACCCAGGTTGTTGTTTATCCTGTTAGCAGGGATGCAAAGAGAAGGAAATAGTAAATTTTTTTTTCTTTCTCTTCTTACCGTCTTGAAAGTCCATTTAAAATTATGTTGGTAATCTGGGAATGATGCACTTTTTCAGTTTTTTCCCCAAGTTGCCTGTCATTTCCTCGCTAACCTTTTAATGTAACAACCCTGGAGATTTTTCTTCTTCTTGTTTTCAGTGAGGAGGCTCCAGTACCCCTGGAAATGGAGGTACCCATGTTAATCAGAATGTGACTCTGAACACTTATCAGTACATCAGGCTTCTTGGACTGCTGTGGAGGATTTGGTCCAACTTGTGCCTTTGATAGGCAAAAGCACAGTTACTTTAGCTGGACAATCCAATGCAGAGGGGAGACTAGAGTAAACTTTTTGCTATTTTATTAACACGCTCTCAGTTTAGGTCCTCAGGAAATGTCTGATAAGTATTTATTTGAAGATGTCTCTGTCCAGGATAATATTTAATTCGAATCAAAGGAAGCATAAAAAAAGAAAAAATTAGGTCTTCTTGCTGAAATAGAGTGAAGGATGCTTTATATTTCCCCAGCCTAAAGAACCTCTGGAAGAGTAACCCAAGATAGGACTTGGCAAGTTACTTATTGTGCATTGTGCCCTCAGCCAAATAATGGCTAGAGATCTAGCAAATCTAGTTACTAAATGAGCTGAGCAGGAAGAGCCTGTTTGAAACTGCTTAGAAATACTAGTGCTATGCTCTGCAGAGGACAGAAGACGTGGGGATTATGAACTGCAAGGCCTCATGTCAGCTAAGTAAGATCAGAGTCAACAGCGGGAAGAGTGTTGAGGGAGAAGCAGCAGAGGGGAGACGAGTGTTGTTGGAGGCTTGTGTGCTGCTGCTGGCACTCGACCTACTCGTGTTGTTGTTACTTTGCTTGGCTTTTAGCTGATAAATAAAATATGGAGTAGTGTCTAGAAACACAGCCAGAAGAGGGTTCAGCTACTGCCTAACTGCTGTGTGGCGCAGTTGCCGTGTAACAGCCATCTTTTGGGAATTAAAATGGGAACCAGTGGCATTTTATGGACTGGAACTAGCAGTAATTCTTCACAGTAATAGGCCCTGAATATCGTGGTCGAGGGAAGTATAAAGTCTTTATTCCTAGGCATTTAGACAGTCCAGAGAGTCTGGCCTGTAGCTGAACTGAACTGGCACCAGTTGCTAGAGCAGATTGCGTAAGTGACCCAAAGGGATGGCAGAGAAGAGCTTTCCAACTCCCAAGAGCAGAGGGATCCTATTCAGGGAAGCTGTCTCAGCTGTCAGGGCAGTTCTTCTTCCATGTCAGTGGGCTGAAAAAGATCTCTATTTTTCCCTTTGCAATAAAAGGCAAAAGCCAGCTTTTGAAAGACTGTTTTAAAAGTAGAAGAGCTTCAGGCTTCTGAGGGCTTAATCTTCCACAGTTTTAGTGACGGCTCATAAAAGATGCTATTCCACAAAGAGACACTGTACAATTTCTGTCTTGCACCCTTCTAAAAGGTGAGTGCTGACTCGATATGGAGGATGTGTCACTTGCTATTTTAGAGCTGGGGAAGGTGCGACTTCGTTTAATGCTGTAACTTTATGATCTCTCTGTCTCAGCGCCAGGTTCACAGCGCTGCTTCTTCAGACTGAAATCCTGGATGGGTGCAATGGGCAGAGAGCTTTCCAGGAGCAGTGTGGCCGTGCTTTCTGGGTAGGTGTTCAGCAGCTTCTCAGAAGGACATTCATTTTGTGGCAGTGTGCTTGACAAAGGGGGTGAGCCCTGACTGACGGAGCGGTGCTGTGGCTTGAAAAACCCAGGGGGAAGCAGCAGCTTGTATTCTTTAAGGTTTCTGGGGCAGTAGACCAGGAGAGGTCTCCCATATCTTTTTACAGCCTGCCTTGGCTTCCTTTTCTTGCCTGGTGAAGGAGGGCCTCCATGTGCTTGGGGCTTGACTGGGAGCTCAGAGGCTGGATTTGCGAATGGCTTTCAAACGTTAGCCAAAAGTATTAGTCTGTGCATGTGTATGTGGAGGCGTGGGGGAGGGAGCGTTGCTCCCTTGTGCAGTCGCACAGAACAAGCCGCAATCTGGCGTGCTTTTGGTTATTAATAGCTAGAATATGGAAGTAGGACAAATATCCATCCTGATTTATCCTGACCTGAATAATCCATATAGTCTTCAGGCCACAGACTAGCGATTCTGTCTCTAGCTGTCACATTCCTGAATTTTAGGAAGTGATATCTGTGACCATTTTGTGTCATGATGATCAATGTCACATTAAAGAGAGGAGCCTGCAGGCAGGCGTGTGAGCTGTGTGAGCTCTGCTTGATTAGGGAAGCGCGGGGTGGGAATCCTGCTCGCTGTCACTCCTCACTGCCAGAGACTAGGAGACAAAAGATCCCGAGGGAGAGGTCACCCTGGCCTGGGGCTGTTCTGTTGGGGAGGAGGGAGCAGAAAGATGCTCTAAGAGGCAGGCCACAGGCAGAGTTGAGTAGTCAAAGAGCTGTGAAGGAGGGTGGAAGGAGGCAGGAGATGTTTGATTCAGGAGCAGGGAGAGAAAGAGGGAGAGATGTGCAAAATCCTGTACCCCTACAGTTAACCATTCTTGGACAGGACCAGGGTGTTCTGCAGGAGACCAAACTGATCCAGGAATATTGAGCTGTTGATATATATTTAATTAAAAATTAAAACAAAGACTGATGAAACTCAGGAAAGGCTCAGTGGTGTTAATGGAAGCTGGGCTCTTTTTTTCTCATTTTTGTTTCTAACAGCCGTGAATACATCGAATCTCATATTTTTATTCTCTTCGCAGCTTGCAACATGGTGGTTTTCACACCTATTTATGAAATCACAGCAATTTTTTTGACCAAATGTGCAGATTCGCCATTGTGGCCTACTTACATTCCTAGCATGTGAAGGGAGAAAAACAAAAGGGCATTAACTGTGATAAATCCAGCAAAAAAAAAAAAGATGCCTGGGACTCAAATCAGAAGTCCTCATTTGGTCAGGTTTCCCACTGAGTTCCACACGAACTGGCAGGATTCTGGAGTAAAGTGTGCAAGCTGGAAGAATAGGGTGCGCATTTGCATCCTGTTATTGTTCTGAGTGTTATTCTGGTAACAATTTTCTTTTTCTGGATGTGTACACAGAAGAGCAATAAATATTATTGCTGATTGTGTTTTAGAACTTGCAGGCTTTAGCTGGAACACAGGCCTATTTACTAGGGGTAGAACGAGTATATAGGGAAACAAACCCTTGCCCAGAAGTATTTAAAGCCTAATATTAAATCAAGACACAATGTAAGAAACAAGAGTAGCATGAAATGAGGATGGCTTGTGCTAACAGTCTGCTGTTACTTAAACCAGCTAATGAACAATCTGATAGCTTCAAATCATCCAGCATTTTGCGTGTGTGTTCTGGTATGTTTCTGTTCAGCTTTAATGCGGAGAAGTATGTACAAGAATGGTTTCTACCAAGCTAATTTCTGAAGTTGTAGTGTTTGAGTTACCCCAGGGCAGGTTAGCCCGTTTGTAAATTCTGTATTTCAGTGTGTCAGTGCTTTTTTTGGACAGCATGAAGCCTCACAGATAGCCCTCCATGCTGCAGCCAAGTGGCCACGGTTTCATGCCCCCTCCTTGGTGCCTCCCTTCCCAAGCCACAGCAAACGGGAAAGCACCACAGGTCCTGGATCTTCCCTCCAGATTTCCCCCTCTTTCCCCATCAAACGTGTGCCCCCACTCAAGAAAGACTCTCAGATAGAACGAATGCAGCCCAGCCAGCCAAACACACGTCTCCCGACACCCACAGCCGCCTCGGTGCTTCTGCAGAAGGGGCTGGGATGTCACCCTCATGTTGCAAAGGGACCGAAGGTGGGCAGGAGAGGCTGATGGTCGGCAGTGCCGCTGCACCTCGGCATCCCCAGCCGCCATCTTTCCAGCACCCAGCCCTTGCCTAGGAGCAGAGGGCACCAATGGCAGCTATGGCACCTATGGCACCTACGGCAGTGCTCCCTTTCCTCTCAAGGCCGGGGAAGCCCCAGGGCCACAGGTGCTGCCCCAGCCAGCGAGGCCAGGATTCCCACAGTGGAGGAAGAGGGAGCAAGCTGGGCTGTTTCCCGTTGGCTTTTGCAGGCAGGTGCGGGCCAGCCGGGTGTTTCTGTCGTGTCCGGCGGGAGGTGCACAGGGGCACGCAGGCCCCCAGCGTTTGTGAGCCCGAGTTGTCAGCACGGAGTTATTCTTGTCAGATTCCCAAGTAAACAGCAGACAGATACTTACCCCCTTTGAGCCGTTACCGTTTGCCAAGAAAACCGTCTGAACTTCGAGATTTCTCTTTTTTTTTTTTTTTATTTTCTGCCTTCCTGACCCTGCCTCTGCCGACAGCAGGTCCCTCTTGTCAGGGGAATGTCCTCCAGGCACAACACAGGGAAATGGAGGAGGGGAGTTTTCACCTCCAGAAATCCTGTTTGGCAAGACGAGGATGTCTGGGCCTGTGCGAGGGACTGCAGCAGGCAGCTCCCTGCAGCTGGGGCTGCTGGGTGAGACTCTCCCTGCGACTGCCGGAGATGGTTTCTCTGGAGAGAGGGGGCAGGGAAGGAGCGTGCACATAGTAACAGCAGCTCGGTTGACGGCTGATAGCTCATTAAGCTGTCAGGGCTCTATGGTAACAGCGTGTATGGCATCCACATCTAAAGCGAACACACCAGCTTTGATCAAGTTTGCTCTTATTATACTAGTGGAGCTCAGCCCAGCCCGGGCTCCTCGGGAGCTGGAGACTCTGCAGCTCTCAGAATAAACCCTGGCTCTGCTTCTCCAGGGACGCTTTCATCACGTTTCTTGTCGCTGTGCCCAGCCCCTATCCAGAGGGTCAACTTCGCCAGCCTCTGAAGCTATGTGCAGGCATCAACCTGGGCTTTAGGTTGCCTTCTCTACCACCACCCCCTTAACGAGGTTCTTCAGAGGCCCTGCTTTAGCACTGTGTGCACATGGATGCCTCATGAGGCCTCTGTGGACTGTGGAAGGAGCAGGGTTTCAACAGCTTCCGATGGACTATTTTTGCATGATCCATTAACGAAGCTGGTAAAGGGTCTGGAGAAAATGTCTGATGAGGAGCAGCTGAGGGACCTGGGATTATTTAGTCTGGAGAAGAGGAGGCCAAGAGGAGACCTTCTTGCTCTCTACAGCTATGCGAAGGGAGGTTGTATTGAGGTGGGTGTTGGTCTCTTCTCCCAGGTGACTAGTGATAGGACAAGAGGAAATGGGCTTACGTTGCACCAGAGGAGGTTTAGGTTGGATGTTAGGAAAAAATTTTTTCATAAGAAAGTGGTGAGGCCTTGGAAGAGGCTGCCCAGGGGAGGGGGTGGAGTCACCATCCCTGGAGGGGTTCAAAAAACATGTAGATGTGGCACTTCAGGACATGGTTTAGTGGTCATGAGAATGTTTAGTAGATGGTTGGACTTGATCTTGAAGGTCATTTCCAACCTTAATGATTCTACACATGCCTTGGGATTCCGTGGAGTCTGGTTGTGACTGGAGTAAAACATAAAGTACACTAAAGTGTCTGGTACATCTGCTTGTTTTCCTCTAAGATGTGAAATGAATTGCATAAAGCTCATAGTCTGAATTCTGGAATAAAGGGCATTAACCACACTCCGGAACTTATCACCTTTTATGCTTTGTGAAATGAACAGCTCTGGAAATGGTGTTTGAAGACAGCTTTATATCATATGCTTGAGATGCTGCAAGCAAAGTGTTTATTAATTACAAAATATAGCTGTTCAGTTTGGGCCTTTGGAAGGGGAGAGGACTTCTGTCCTTTAGGCACTTTTGGGGGGAAAAAATGGTCCATCTTTGCTGAATCAATGTGTTTTCTTCCATTGGCTTTATACATTTTGGCTGATGTCCAGGCTGACCTCCCTCAGCTTCTGTCTGGGTGTTTGAACAGTTAGATCATCTTTGGCAGCTAGTAATATATTTATGATTTTTTTTTAATACCAAAATGAATATCGATGTTCAGCAGCTTATCAAAACACAGGCTTACATTACTGCAAAGAAAGCATTGCTGTTTACTTTTCAAAGCCCAGTCTTGAATTTCTTCTCAGCTTGGGGAACCAGCACCGTAAAGGATGCAGGGGAGCAGAGGCACAGTTCAAATATATCCTGACAGTGAGCAGGTCTGTAAATACAGATGTTTTAGGAAAGAATCTGTGTGAGGGATCTGTTTCTCATGGGCTTCCCAACTGTTGCAGGGGATCACATCTTTTATATGCCACGTGGGTCAAATTCTTAATAAAAGTGCCCTTTTTCTTGTTACCTGTAAAACTTAAAATTTCTTCCCTGAGCAAATGCTTTCCCATTTTCCTGAAACCCCCTTCATCCAGGTGTGTGAGGTCTGTGCTAGAGAGGCCTTCTACTCGTGGACCAATTCCTACTGGCTCGAGGCTACACTTCAGTTCTGGTGTGGTCCATCTCCTACCCTTGTCCATGTGATGGATGTCCAGATGACCATGTGAGGATGTCAGTCTGCAACGGGAGGTCTGTAAACAGTTCTTATAGCTGTAGTTTCAGGCTTTAGTGTGGTCCGTCGAGGTGGGACCCAGCCAGCCTAAAGGGTGTGCTGAGCTGAATACATCCCAATTTCCTGTCATAACATATAGTGTATACCATGCTGACAATCATTTGTTTTTAGCATAGGTAATCACCAATATGTTCTTTTAAGTGAGATTCATAGATGCTGATTACATTTACTGCATAAATTACTTCATTATTAAAATCAGGTCATTTGAGCCCCCAAACCATTAACATGCAAGTTATTAGCATAATTTCATAAGCTAATAAATCAAGCACAGGAAAAGAATTAAGCGGTTCCTAGTGATAAGTGTTTCTTCAGAGATTAAGAAACACAATTTTCTTATGCATATATTAACATTTTAAAAGTGAATTCATGCAAAAGCAATTTTTCTGCATATATAAAACTTACGTTTAATAATCTTTATACTCAGCCTCCAGAGCTGTTTCAAAATTAAGGTTTTTTTTCTCAAATCACTGTACAGGAATTTGATGTTGAACCAGCTCATCTGCTTTGATATGCTCTACCTGTAAAATTCTTTATGCCTTTATTAAACAAAGTTAAGAAATAAAGCAAGCCTAGATATGATATAGAAGAAAAATAGCTTGGGTCCATCTTAGATAATGAACTGTTCATCCAAGGTACATTTTGTATTCTTAATCTTAAGCAGTACCAATGAAATTGTAATTAGCTCCATAATTGCAATCTAGAACTGCGGTTGTCATCTTATTAAAGTGGTGCATTAAAATTTATTTCATTCCCATTTCTTATGTAATAGAATGTAATATTGGCCAGAATAATGCAGAGATGGGCCTTTCTATTCATTTTACTGACTAGATTTTAAATAATGCAGCAATACAGCTATAATTATTTGGATACACAAAAGTTGCAGGGAAACAAAGAAAATTCCATTTTAAATGAAACTGTAATAAGCAACAGATGATAATGCCCAGGAATTTTACTATGTTATGAGACATCCATGATTTATTTATGCTTAGCTGGTTTTGTTTTCCAGCTCCTAACCTACTGTTTTGGTTTGCTTAGTATATTTCCTTTTCAATATGAGATATCTAATGCTTTGCTCCAAGGAGTACAAGAATATAATGTTTTCAAAGTGGTGCTCACCATACTGGGTATTTTGGGCCTCTTGGTTCCTACAGCAGTACCACAGCCTCTTTCTTTGCTAGCCCACGTGTGAAAAAGCTTTCAAATAGCTTTTGGCAATTGCTTGTGCTTGCTGCTGTTTAATGACTGGCTTGGCCGAGGCAACACCACACTGAGAACTGCCTCTTTGGGGAAGGTTGGTTTGTTGCTGTCCATCTCCTTGAACCAGTTTGCCCTGGGGCCAAACAAGGACTACCCACCACTGGTGCTAGGGAGATGGTGACAGCATGCAGGAGAGGAAGCACGAGGACACCCCTTTATCATGGCAGCTGGTTGCTCTGTCAGCTTAGCTGCAATTTGAAGGCTGAGCCACAGGAGCCAGAGCATTGACCTGAGCACAGTGGCAGTGCTCACCCAACACAACCAAGGTAGCAGGACACTCAGCAGACAGCCTGTGCTGAAGAGCAGCCAAATGGGGAGGGAGCGTGTTATGGTCACTCTTGTTATAGTGGGGTAGCTCATATGGTGGGTGAATTGGACCTGTGGCTCAGAAGACCAAGTATTGATGATCTAATTAAGGAAAGAGCAGAGCACTGTTGTGCAGCTTTCCATGTCTGTTGTCCAAACCATTCTTGCTCTGTGCTCTCCTTTTTCCCCATCAGGAAGTACAGGGATGTTGTAAATCCCTCAAATTATTAGTGTTCTCCTTACCTTTCCCCCACTGGAGTGTTCACTGCCTCATCCCTCTCCTTTACATTCTTCATTTCAAAGCAGGTAGTGAATTACTGCTACTCCTGGCAGGTCTTTACCTTGTTTGGAGGCTGTGTGTGCTATTGTAGATGCATAAATCATTTGTATTTCTTGAGGATTCTCCTGGGCTGTGTTTCAGTTATGTCTTCAGAAGAGTTTATCAAAACTCCACTCCAGGTCATAAACTCATTTTTCAACATTTGTGTAATTAATTGCACAGAGGAGATGATGTATCTGGCACAGGGCAGGTGACAACATCGATGTGAAATGGTATTTATGAGAATTTTCTAATCAAAGTGTGAATAATTGCAGTAGAATGGTTATGGAGGATTTGGCAGCATTGCTTTCTGTATTACTGAAGCTGAATATTAAAAAGGACCTTTGAAATCTCGTCTGAACAAATTGGCATGATTTGGGAGCTTTTACAACATAATAGTCCCACTTGAAGACAAACAGAGGCTCCTTGTGCAGATGCAAAACCTAACTGGATTGCTTTGTTGAGATCCAGTAGAACCCTGTTGAAGTCAAAGGCAGATTACCCACCTGAATAAAATCTGGGGTCGGGTTCCACATTTGCATGTATTCTGTGTTAAAACCAGAATTTGATTTTCCAAGATTCTGTAACAATTATTCTCAGGTGACAATGCTATCTTCCCTTTTGCTAACAAATCTTTTTAATGTAGAGTCATAGAATCATAGAATGGCTCGGGCTGGAAGGGATCTCCAAGGTCATCTAGTGCAGCCCCCCTGCAGTGAGCAGGGATACCCTCAACTAGACCAGGCTGCTCAGAGCCTTGTCC
>WTSP01011205.1:127057-183740 GCA_025331215.1 Actenoides lindsayi
AACCCCCCGCCCCCGCCCCCCTTTTTTTTTGCCCCTCCTGATTCCAGTGAGGGAACAGGAAACAGAAGCAGATTTTCTTTCAAATAAGATTATTTGGCTTGAAAGGAAAAAAAAAAATATTTTGAGATGGAACTTTAACCGTCTTTGGGTTTAATTTTAATACACTTTTCTGAGTCTTCTTAACATAAGGCAGATATTCTTAAGTGATATTCCTTCTGATGTTCCGATGTGATACAGCTTTTTTTTTCTCTTCTCAGAACCTATGAAACCAAACACTGTAGTAACTGATCATCAGAGCAACTTTTTCCCTATCTCCAGACTTCTAGTGTATTCATTGTTATTATCTAGGTGATGGTTAAACATCAGCAATTGTAATAGTGTTTGTATACAGGACTTTTCTCCTCTCTACTGCTCACCCCATACAGTGTTGGTAGCTTTCTGTTTTGACTAAAGAGAGAAGCTACAAATTATGCTCCCATCCCAGACCAGTGGCCAAGCTGCAGTGCCCTAACACTAGTTTGATGTCCTGATCTTCAGTGGTGAAGAACGGGCCTGCCAATGCCCAGCTATTTTTGCTTCACAACTTCAGCTGGGTCACTTGCTGCTGCTGTCATTGTCAAGGCAGCAGGTTCTTCCTGTGGCAAGGATTAAAGTGACAAACTAGATTTTAGTTAAGGGATTTAAACTATAAGGCTGAGGTCTTGAAGGTGCCCTCTAAAGTGAGAGTAAGAACTGACTCATTTGATATGATGAATGTTTATTTTGATGGAAAGAGGGCTTCAGACAGTCTCTTGTCCTGCTTAAGTCCACGGATGTGGACTTCTTGCCTTTGGACCGTTGTACACTGGATGATGCCGAATTGTATCTTTTGGCTGTAGGCTGGAAAATTCCTTGGGAAAGCAAAGTTCCCTGTTTTCTCTTTTTAAATCTGACAGCTACAGTCTCCAAGATGAACCTAGGAGTAGTTCACAGTGAACCGCTCCAATGAGTGGACATCCTACACAGAGCAGTAGTGCTAGGACCTGCTTCATACTTTTGCATAGACTGACAAGAAGGCCTACTTGGACAGACACATTTAAGACCAATTTATTCCATTACCATTCAAAGTAGCTTTTAGGCCATGTTCATTTCCATCTTTACTGTCTAGGTAGCTGTCCAACCAGAGTGATTCTATGATTCTGTGTTGCCTCTCTAAACTGCAGCTTTGTCTATTATTAAAATTGCTTTTCAGTAGGATACAGCCACCAGCTGAGGCCTTTAGAATTTAGATTAACTGTTATGCAGTTTGCAGATCTGGCAAAAAGCATAATGAAAAAAAGGTGATTTTTACCCCTATAAACAGAGTGAAAACACACAAATATCATTTGTCTCATTATTTAAAGAGAAAAAAACCAAAACCCACACATGAACTACTGTCTAGTTTGGGTTAGCCACGAGGAAGCCAAGTTGTTCACACAGAGAAAGTCCTAAACTATTTCCCTTTTTGAAAGCACCCTGGGTTCCCACCAGTGTAAGTGACATCAAAAAATGGGTTGTTAAATGGTGGAGGTGAAAAAACACCCTCTCTTAGCTTTTGGAAAGAGCTTTATTTGTAGACACTTTCAGGTGACTTTCTGTAATTGTTTCCAAACGAAGGGAGGATTAGCTCAGATGTCACCAAACCGTGAGGAGGCCTGCTTGGCCTTTCATCCTGCCCCAGGCTAAAGGTGGGCCACATGGGCCCTGTTTGCCTGACCCAAGGCAAATATATCTTGGCTCAGTGCTTGTTTCTGTATGCTTGACTGAAGCAGAAGAGATTGTTCACAAATAGGCGAGAGAAAAATAAAGCAGAGAAATGAAGGAGCAACCTTTTATGCATGAAAAGGGGAAAGGGCCTCTTGAAAAACCCCAAACTTTTCAGGCTGTTATATTGGCAGAATAATAAGAAGAGAAAATGAAGTGCAGTCAAGGTACTTTTAGAATTATACTCTATGGAAAATAGAAAGTTCAGGCCAGGAGCTTAGAGGGGCTTCTTGAAATGAGTTGGTTTCTTTTGGTGTGTCCAGTTTGGGGCAGCTTAAGTGTTCTCAAGAGTGACGTGGGAAAAGAAAAGCAAGAGGGGAAAATTACGTATATGAAGATTGAGTTCTGGATGCTTGCTTTCTTTCCCCCAGGTATTTTGCATTTTAGGAATATCTTTCTAGTCACACAAGAAGTTGCAAGTAGTTGTAACACTGAGCAATCACTTGGTGATAACAGTATACCTGTGCAATGCAAGGATGTAGGTAGCCACCTGGGTGCAAGTCTGTGGAGAGTCAGGCCCAGAAAGCTTTCATTTTTGTCTGTGAAACGCAAATTACCTGCAATTAAAGCCTGTATCTGCTCAAAAACTGGCACTAATTTAAACATATCTGGGTTTTGTAACTGATACAGGCAACTGATGTGGGTTTTACAGAAACACCACCTAAAGCGTTTCCTGGCTTTGTATTCCTGCCCACAAGGGTTAGAGATATATATATTCAAACCCTGTATTAAGATTTGCTTCTATGCATAGATGCTTATGTTCACAGTGCAAACTTTATAAATGTTAGTGTTGTAGCACTTTACTTAAATTCCCTGCTCCTGTCAAAGACAGGCAAGTCCTTTTGCAATTTTCATTTAACTGTGCACTTCAGGTATAGGTTAAATGAAGATCCTCAGCCTCATGAAGTTAAAAAAAAAACAAACAAAAACACTTTAAAATATTTTTCCTCTGCAGTTCATTGTTTTCCAGCTCTGACTTTAGTTTGCAACAAGGCCAACTTGCTGTTATTCTGAGAAAGAAGCATTTCTATTGGCTTGCTGTGGGGAGCAACCTAGAACAGAGGAGGACCAGATCCAAAGTCTTTCATGTATCATGTCATTTCTATTCAAAATTTAGTTTTAACATTTTAATACTTCACCTGAGTGTTAAAATAGAAGATAATATGATAGAATAGTGCAGTTGGAAGGGACCTACAGTGATCACATATAGTTCAAACTGCGTAGGAGTTTGCAAAGCAAAAATAATAATCATTATACAGAATATTTTACAGATAAACTGTAATTCTTGCATATTTGTCCCAAATTGTAGCTTTTAAAAAAAGTCAAGGAGATGTTGTTTGTTTGTTTGTTTGTTTTTTCTTGGATGATTGCACTATGCATAATAAATTCTGGAAGCAAATGTCATTTAACTGAATAGCAAGAAAATAGATCCCATTTTTGGATGCTACTTATTCTTGGAACACTGTTTATGTCAGAGCAGAACTACATGTATTTAATTGTTGAAAGTTGTACTTTTAATAAAATCAGTCTCGGGCATAGAATTGCAGTTTGTAATCTTTGTTTAGGTAGAGACACTTATATTAAGCTATACATTCATGGAGGCTGGGACGTGCTGTGCAGTCCTGCTGCAGAGAGTAGTGGCTGCAGTGCTCTAGGAAGGGCTGCTGATCAGCAGCTTGTGCACAGCCACGTTGTCTTGAAGGCTGAGAGTTTCCTGCTCCATGCAGCTTAGGTTCTGTGCTAGAAAGCTCCCCCAGGCACACATGATTTACTAGTGTTGTCAGAGCATCAGCGACCCCTAAGAAATGGTTTCTAGTCCAACCTGTGAAGAAAGCAGTGAAAATGCTGAGAACAAAGAAAGCCTCACCTTTTTGAAATGGTGGAGTATCCTGAATCAGGGGCATTCATTTCATTCCTCTCTTCTGAAATATAATGATGACAGTTTAAATGTAATAATTGTTGCCTCTTTCATTGGAATTATTTTGACCAAAAATAAACAGGAGAAACTACTGGTTTTTATCCAAACTCTCTGGCAAGAAACTGTAAGTTATGTAAATGTGTAAGTAAATAATTTCTTCACTCTTATTCTAAGAAAATGGGGTTTGTTTGTAATTCTGCTATTTGTCCCTCTTTCTGTCCTCACTTTTGAGCACACTGGCCAGTCTCGTCTCAAGGTTCTGAAAAGTTTTGTGAAAACTGGTCTCTAAGGAACAGGAGTGTGAGTTGGGCACAGATTTGAAGGAGAGATTTCAGTGCAAGTTCAAGTTGCTTTGCCTTTTTTTTTTTTTTTTTTTTAAATGTCACTTTGAGGGCATGTTCAGCATGAGCACTGCAAGGAGCCAGAAAGTGAGACCTTTTGCTCTTGATGTGGAATTTATAGATAACAAGCAGGAAGCAGAAGTTCGCTAGTAAGGGAAGGGAAATCATTGAGAATATGGAACAACTACTTTTGTTATTGCTGCTGCATTTTATTTTTAAAGCAATTAAAGTTGCTGTATACTGATTACCTTGCTATATCTAAGTGCACCAGGTCCTGCAAGTGTGATTCATATTCATCATTCAGTTCAGCACAGGCCCAGAAAGACAGGAGCAAGGAACAGAACTGAAGAAGAAAATATTTAGAGTAGACCAAGAAGACCAAGATGTGCCAAGCATGTTGTCTGGATTTATTTGTTTCATTATGGAAGAGGACCTGAAAGGCAGGAGATATACCAGCATTGGTAGGTAGACATATTAAAAATTGAAGTTTAGAAATGGGAAGAATGTTGCTGCTAACAGCAGTGGAGAAAAGGAAATAATATAAAAGGAAAATACAAGCTGTTTGGTAATAACTGCAAAGGTTAGCATTAAATAAATAGCCATCCTTCCAGGGCAGCAGATCAGAAGTGCTATTAGATGTGTAGGGCTAAACTGAGGAAGATCAGTTTGGTATTGAGATGTAGATTTGCAGGCTATCTACCTAAAGGTAATAGTTATATCAGTGTGAAGAGAGGAGGCTTCCTGAGGATAAGATACAGAAGATGAGATCCAGGATAGAGCTTTGAAGAGCTCTTGCAGACAGGGGACAAGAGACAGAGGAGAATGAGGAGCCATTAGAGGGTGATGCGAAATCCATATATGTGCTGGGCTGTGATGTATCAGAGAGCGCTTTGTTAGAACTTGGAGACATTGCAAGTGCCTGTGGCTTATTCCTTGAAGCCCAGATCAGACTTAGGGGTGTTTGAGCTTGCCTGTTAAAAATAAATCAGGTATCTCTACCTTACAGCATAGACATAATTTCAAAACCAGGGTCCAAAGCCAAAGTGAGATTTAAAGAAGAAAAAGGGTGACAAGGAGAGGTGGGAGCCAACTTGTGTAGGCTGTCACAGGGCTGAGGAACAGACAAAACTAAGTGAGATGCATGCAGTGTTCAGCAGAGCTTATCCACAGAGGTGAAAAGGAAGAAGCCAGGATGGGTCCAGAAAGAAGTGTTGATTGCTAGTAGGAATATTAGGCTTCAGAGGGATAAGGCAGAAATTTAGATACAAAGGAAGGTCTGGGACCTGGGGCTTTGTGTGTCTGTCTGGTGGCTACTATAGTGTACTTGAATGTTAGGTGAAGACTGCAGCTCTCCTCTCTTCCCTTCCACATCTGTTTCTAATCACAACAAAATAAATCCCCCAACTTCTGCACCTCATGCTTCAGGCAGCCTTCTTTTCTCAGAGCAATACCACTTTACATGTGTGCAATGCCTCTTGTCCTGAAAAAACCCACCTGCTTTTCTTCCTCTCGGGCATCACTGAAATGCACCTGGCTTAGTTAGAGGAGGAGGAAGCAGTCTGAGGACTGTGAGCTCTGGCCCTTCGGTTCAGGGGTTGGAGGAGAGGATGCCCCTCTTGATGTGGACTAGCTTTTGAGGACCTGGGTTTTGAGGACCAGCCTTGCAATCCCCACCCAAATACTCTTTCACTTTTTGGTGTAGAAATTTCAGAAAAGCAGCTGCTGATAGCCAAAAAATTTTCATTAGTTGTATAAACAAACTTCCTTCCCTTTCCAGTCATCCTTCCATTTGCACCTGTAACTCCCAAACCAGAGCCTCCTGAACACGTCACTTCTGTTTTACCTCTAGACACAGCAACTGAGATGAACATGAAATTGTTATCTGAAGTTGTATGTATTGATACTCACTTTGCTCTAAAGTTACTGTTAACCTTGGAAGCAAATGGAGTTATATGTGGAGCAGCAGATGCCAGAGAGTTCGGATAAAAACCAGGTATCATGCATAGTTTCTAAGAAACAGAAGTATGTGCATAGGATAGATCTATAACAATGGAGTTTGGAGATTGAGAATTTAAAAAAGCATTTTTTTTTTATTTAAAACATTTAAGGTGATCCATCCTAAAGCAGAACAGTGTTTCAGCAAAACCTATTTGTTTATTTATTTATTTGTTTCCTCTTTATCAGAGACAGGGTGTGGATATGGCCTTGGTTTGAAATTAATTTTTATTCCTCCCAAAGAGCTTAATGTGTTCTTGGTGAAAGTGCTCAAGAGGGACCCCACTATATGAGCTTGCTGGTTATGAAGCAGGTAGATTATGGATGGAAAAAAATTCCTGTGGAAATTGGAGCAAAGTAGATGATATATCTATATATAGCTGTAGTTTTCTCTAGAGTGAACCTTGGTAATCAGGAAGAAAGTCTGGAGTTATTAACCACGAGTGTTTTCAAGAGTGGAGGAGTCTTGGATATGATATTGGTGGTTTCTTCACATCCCAGCAGGGGCGATTGATGTGGAGAATGGGAGACTTGCATCAGTTAATTTTTAGCAGCATAGGTCTTCATGATTTTCAGCAACCTTTACAGCAAGGAGGCAAACCACAGTATCACTTCTTCAAAAATCTGGGGCTATTTAGTCATGTAGTTTACAAACAGTAACAGCTGAGGTCACATCCCAGTGTGGTCAGGGACTTTCACATTTAATCTCCTAGTTGTCTGTGCTGTGCTCTTGAAGCTGTGTCACTGGGACAGGTACTTGCCTGTGGGAATGGGAAGTGTTCTTCAGGAACTGTGACGCCTTATGCTGCCAAACCCTTGATCTGTGTGAACTCTGATTGTTTTCTTCATCGAGGTGGCTTCTTGGAGAGCAGGTCCTGTTTCAGCTGTGCCAAAAAACAAATTCGAATTTATTTTAAAATGTGCTTAGAATATAACATGTGAACAGAGGTGGTTTACGGTTTGTGTACATATCTATCATTACCGTATCTCTTATAAATCCAGTGTATAAAATGTGTAAGTTATGTCATATGTAGTTCTATATAGCTTATTAGTATTATTGTAATATGCAGGGAGTTAGTCATAAAGCAATATATAGTTTGCTCTGTAAAAGGGTTGCAGGTGTGTTTGGCTGAGGCTGTACATTGCAGACCTTCTTCTATCACCTTGCTCTTGTGTTGTCACTTACATCAGTGCAAGTAGGTGTAAACTGCTGCTAATTCAGGGAGGTGGCAATGAGTGCCTATGGTGTAGAGAGGAGAGAATCAGACTTTATATCTGTAGTAACAAGTATTGCGTTGCAAAATACATTTCCTGTTAATTTCTCTTCCAGAGCACTTTTCAAAAAAATATCTCCATCTTGGGGGGGGGGGAGGGAGGTGTTCTATTTTTGTTGCTTGTGGGTTTTTTTGTTTGGTTTCTTTTTTTAACAGAAGACTATAAAGAGTCACTATGTCAAAACTGGTTTTTGAGAATCTCAGTAATGGTGCTGAAATCAAATGCAGAAGGAGCACTTAAAGGAAAAGTTATTAAAACTTTTTTGTTGATAGATTGTTGGGGTTTTTTTTAATTCCTCCTTAAAAATATCCTCAGTTTTGTCTGACATATGGACCTAAGACCCACACATTCCATTGTGAAAGTATCCCTAATGATGTGCTAGTTCTCAAGGACGTATCAGAGTGCTGCAGCTAACACCCGATAACACTGCTCACTCCAGTGCTGGCACACTTTGCCTGCTGGGTGCAAAATCTCTCCTGAAACAGACTGAAGCAAGAAGTGGGGATCTGCATTAACTTGCAGAACCATACAGCAAGTAGCATAAAAATAAATTCTCAACCACACTCCTCTTTTGCCAGGAGGCTAGATAGAATGCCTGATCCTTTCCCTCTTTGGATGTCTTCTTTTCCCCCTTGTTCCCTGCATGCAGGAAACTCCAGTGTTACTCATCTTACAAGCACTTAGCCATTTTCTTTTTTTAGATCATAATAGTTATGCATTGTGGCAAGATTTTGCTTTTTGGTTTTTTTCACAGGACTGAAACTAAAGCAGAGCTCCTGTGTTTAATACATTAACAAAGAATAGGGGAGTTATAATTACTATCTATGCTCTGAAACTGACCCTTCCTTAACTTTTCTTTTGTCAGAATAAACATGCCCAGTTAAAGCAATGAATGTCTCAGAGTTAAGGCCAAGTGTGCAGCTGAAAAAGAACTATAGGATGCACACTCTGTGGAGGTTGCTGGAAATAACTTTCCTTCCTTGCTTTAACTCTTTTTTGCAGTCTGTGTGGATTTGCTGCAGAAAGAGAACTACAAGGACTCTGTTGTTTACAAAGTACAACATACAGCCAACTTCTAGCACCAGGTCCGGAACGCTGGTCTGCTGGCTTCTCTCTTTGCTCAGCTGGTCTCCTGCCTAATCTGCCTGCTGTAACTGGGGGGTTTAGTTACTTTCCCTCTCAGTAGCAGCTTGTGTTGTAGTGTATGATCAGAAAGACACTGACAAGATTGTTTGTAGGTTTCTTTAGTTAGACCAGCTGGAAAAAGGAGATGGTCTCTGAGGCACACACACGCTACTCCAGGCTAAGATTAATAATCTTGAAGTTTGAAGAATGCTAACCAAACTTCAAAGCCTGTTTTCTCCCTGACATCTCTTAATCAAATCCTGTCTTTATTCATTACGTCTTAAGTCTGGGAGAGTCTAATTATTAACCCTGTCTTCTCTTCAGGGATCCATTATATTTCACAGAGCTTGTTACATAGACACCGCAGTAGTGTCTAATGTTTGGCCAAAGCAAGTAGTCCAAAGAGGAATTCAAGCTGGGTAATGACCTCAGCCATCACTATTTGTAAGTGCTCTTGGTAAAGCACACAAGTGAAGCAGGGTGCTTCTCTTAAAGTGACTGGATCAAAACTTAAAACACTTAAAAGCATTGAAAAAAATAGCGATTGCAAGGAACCTCTGGAGGTTTCTCATCCAACTCCTGCTTCAACTTCAAATCTAGATATGTTGCTCAGGATCTTTTCTAGTTGAACTTGGCCTGTCTACATATACTCATTCTGAATCTGCCAGCTGCCCAGTGCAGAATTTCATGGGGAAATTTTCAATCAGATCCGTTATAAAATCAAAGCGTATTGCATACTCAGAGTTACCATTGCCAGCCTAACTTGTCAAATAGTGAAAAGTTGCTGACTGCATTAGTTATGTTTTTATTCAGTAAATCATTGTAATAAATGCTTTCATTTAAGAGCCTGTAAATAGTTTGAGGCATTGACATGAACTTTTGCATGAAACTTGCCATCAGCTGATCCAAATCAAGCTGACCTCATGGCTGAGATTTCCTTTGCTGCTCCAGTTGTGAACCTTTGCACCTCTGGCCTGTGTCTGGAAGTGAGAGTGTGCAAATACCTTACACTTATGCTGCTTCCAGCAAAGCCAGATCCAGGCATTTCTGAAACACCAGTGCAGTGCTGCTTGTATGCCACTCCTGAGAGATGCAGGTGGCAGCCCCTTGATCGAAAGGGATTTGAGGTAGATGAAGGAAACTATAGGAAGGGTGAGCCATTGCAATTGTGCTACTGTAGGTCTCATGGAAGTGTAATAACCACTTGGATTAAAATCACTGTGTTTAAAGTTTCATCACAACAGTCTTTGTGCAAAGATTAATAGCGTACTCTTCATCCCCTCCTTACTCTATTGAAAGAAGGGTAAGGTGGCCTGAACAAGGATTTAAATCTGTTTCTGAGCCCTAGTGTTTCAATTCTTGGTCTCTGAGCCAAATCTTGTATCTTCATGTATACCTGCCTTTTATGAAAGATCTCAAAAGAACTACTGTAATTTCCTGTCTGGTAAGGGAAAAAAAAATAATAAATCAAGAGTTTTGAGGTTTTGTTGTTGTTAACAATCAGCTTACCGCAGATGCTGTAAGTGATGGGTTGGTGCTACAGCAGAGCTGTATAATAGTTATTGCTGCCAAGTCCTGTTCCCCTCCCCTTCCTGTCCTTGATCTCTGCTGGTGCTTGTCTGACACCAAAATCAGTCAGTTCACTGAGCTCAAACAAAAAGAAAAAAAAAAAAGATTTTTAATTTTTTTTATTTTGTGTGTGTGTGAGTGTTTCTTTGGTTTTTTTACTAATCTGACTCCTTTAATTGTGAACTGGGCCAGGACTATAGTTTCACAATAACTTTGGATTGATGTAAGTGTATTGTATATAACAAAGGTGTCACCTCCAACTTTTCCTTGCTTGTGGTCTCCCTGGAACTCATGTCACCTGTGTGGGGAGGCAGATCTTGGTGCTGACCTGGAGGAAAATCACTGCCCCACTCTGCTCCCTAATTTTTCTTCAGTCTAATTTTGAGCTGGTTTCCCCATATGGCTTACTACGTAGCTAAACAAAAAGTAGAAGGCAGAGACAGGACCTCCTTTAACCCATAACTTCTACTTCTTTTGGCTGAAAGAGAGCATGAAAGGGATGCTTCAGCTATGCCCATGTAAAACTGGACCTGTTTCACTTACACTAGAGGATTTACTTTCTAAGTCCACTGGAGGTAAATAAGAGCAGAATACAACCCAATGGAAAGAAAACATGTAGGAAAAAAAAAAAAGAATGAAGTATGGAAAAACTAGAATGTGTTCCTGTTGAGAAGTCTTTTTTTCTTTCAAAGAGATGGAGATTGCCTTGAATGAGGAAAACACAATCTCTAAAACAGTCCAGCTTGTTATGTTAGTTACGTTTTTCCAGGTGAAGATGTACTTTAGGATGACACATCGAGGAGCAAATACACTATCATGAGTTATCCCATTAGAAAATGCATCCTTCTGACTTTTTCTTTCTTCTGCCCACAGTGCCCAGCCAGAGCGAGGGGATCAGCATGCTGCCAATGTCCGCCTCGTTGTCATAAACACACAAAACCCCAAAAAGGAACTGAGCAAATATTTCCTAAGGTAAGTGTGAAAATTCCAGCTCTCACTGGCTCCTTTCAGCTGAATTTTGCTTTACCATTACTAAGCTGAGTGTATGAAATAAAGACCACGCTTGCTGGCAGTTTTTTCCAGTGGCCTTACTAGAGTTGCACTTGATAGCCTTTTCTACAGTTACTCATAAGTCAGTGGGTGGTTTGGTTACACTTGGCTTCAACGTACTCAAGAGCTGATTTCATTACTGTAGAAAGTTATCTGAACTAAAAAGGAAAATATTTGTAACTTGTCAATCCCCATCTGTTGAAGAGGTAGTTATATTATAATCATCCTTTTTTATTATTCTAATTTTAATACCTCTTTGATGTCTCTTTTGAAAACAATTTAAAAAATAATCTTACCAAGTCATTCAAGGCATATTTTTTTTTGCTTTAATCATACTTTATTCCTATGCCCATAAGTTGCAAAAGGAGTAGTCCAGCCTTGCACAACATGAAGCTAATGTATCACTTGGTCTTGTCTGTGCTTTCCACATAGGGAAGGATTTTAGACAGTGTTCCCCCTTCTCCAGGCTTTTCAGTTTAATTCCCCATTCTAATGCTCTCAAAAATATTTATAATTAGTTCTAAATGTTATGCATATACTGATTTTAAATAAATGTCTGCTCCCCTTCGTCCTTGCTGCTGAGGATTAAACAGTACATTTTTAAATGGGGTTTTTCCCTCCAGTTAGTAGATACTGGGAGAACTTTGTCTGAATGCAATCTCTTTGTTGCACTGGACCATTGTTCAGGCCTACATTTAGTCTCACCCTGATAACACAATGAGGTGTAGCCCTCCCACTCCTCCAGGACAGATACTTCCATTTTTCAGAGCACAAGAGTTGAAATTATTTCTTAGCCCATTGCTTGAGTTGTGCCACTCCCATGGGAGGATTTCTCACTGGATCCCCATCTTTTTGTATCTTCAAAACTCCTTAAAGCTTTTCTTCTCCATTTCATTACCTCATATTGCCTTGCTTTCTCAACATCTTCAGCTATTTTTTTTCTTCTCCACCGCTGCCTGTATGTTGCAGAAGTTCTCTGAGCTTATCCAGAGTGCCCAGACCGTGGTTATCCTAATAGTCCGCTCCACTGCTCTGGCTGGAGTAGGTCTCAAAGCCCTGTACATGTTCGTTCTTTTCCTTCACAGATTTTTTTTCCTTTGTGTCCATCTGCTGATCAATCTGAAAGGAACAGCTCCTCCTTGAACATTAAAAACAGTTATTGTTACACAGAAACTACTATACACAAACCATAGATGCTACTCATAGAAACAGGTGGCTAAATTCAGTCAGGAGCAGAAAATAAAATAAAATCTTGAGTCAGTATTTTAAATTGCAGCTCTAGCTGTCTAGCTGACTAGCTCTGCTAGTCTTCCAAAATGCCTTCTAATTCTTTACTAAAAAAACACTGCTTCCCCCCTTCCCCACCAAGATCTTATTCTATCACCTGAAATATTATATGTCTGCTCTGAAATTGTCTCTATTCAGCACCAGAAAAAAAAAATTATATGAATGAGAGGTATGGAGCAGCACTGAGGTGTGCCAGGACTTCAGAATTAAGGAGTGGATTGTTCTTCTGGTTTGTTTGGGCTTTTTTGGTGGTTTTTTGTGGGTTTTTGTTGTTGTGGTGGGTTGGGTTTTTTTGTTTTGGTTTGGTTTTTTGTGGTTGGTTTGTTTGTTTGTTTGTGGGTTTGGTTTGGTTTTTTGTTTCTTTGTGTGTGTTGGTTGGTTTTTAATTGACATAGTTTCCATCTGATCATTTTGATATTTAAAGGATATTTATGCTTCAATTTACAGTAGAAAACACCTCAAAAATATTCTTACCATTGCAATATAGACAAGTTCCTCTTTTAACTAAGAGAAAAATGAACAGCATTAATTATCACTTTAAAACACAATGACCTTCTGAGTTTGAAGGTTCTTTGATTGATGTATAAAGGCTGTTGTTGACAACAGCAGTAAAAAGAAAAACTCAGCTGGTGAATTTGTTTCTTACTAATGAGGTGCTATACTATTTACCTTTCAAGAGTCTTAGATGAAACATTTTTCAAACATCAGCTGATTAAGCCTTTGGACATCCAGTTGGGTGGATAGTCCCTGAATTTTGGTCGCATCTGGTGTTGTATTTGCACCCAGTGCATAGTGAAATGTACTCCTGAGCTTGGGACATTATTAGAGATAGCAAGGTGAATTTAAGGAAGCTGATGAAATTATCTGAATTGGGCTAAACAGCTGAAATTCAACTCTTCTGAACAGTGTTAGGGGAATTGCAGCACAAAGAGAACCCATGTTTCTTTACAGATTTTCTTCATTCATCTCTCCGGGATGGTAATGCTTTTTCTCACTGTGCCTGGGAGTCCTTGTTCCCTTTGATCACCATCTCACAATCTTGCAGTTTCACTTCTCACTCTGGCTGTTCCCTCAGAATTCCTCTCACCTTCGTCTTGGTTACCAGATCAGACAAGGTTTATCCCTTGTCTTATAATCATGGACTTATCGAGTTTTAATGTTTGTTAGTGATTACTTGATTAGAATTGACCGAAAAAGGGAGAAATTAAGAAATGGGAAATATTTATATGTTTGAACTCCACTGTTTTTCACAACATCTATTTGGTTTAAATTTCGTACACTTTCAGCATTTTGATAGTTTTGAAATTGTTACAGTTTGTAAACAATATTTCAATTTAAAATCAAAAATACATGGACTTGGCTATAGCTTATACTTCTTTCAGTTGTTTTAAGCTGGCTGATCAGAATTCAAGTAAAATTGCAAATCCCAAGTATTTTTATTTGAAAATGTTTGCAAACAAGTCTGGGAAAATCAAAGTGTACTAGAAACTTCTTATCCTCTGAGCAAGTTAGCAGGGTTATAAGAAGCAAGATAGTCCTGCCAGCCTGGTGCTCCACCCAGGTTCAAATAGGAGATTTAACCTTACACTGCATTGTGCTGTGCCTCATTCAGACTTAGGGTTAAAGACTTTCCTTTCAAACTAAGAAGGAGCATGTCAAAACAGTGTAACATTAAACGTTGGACAAATAAGCTGGTAGAAATCAGAGTACAAATGTACTTGTTTAAATCAAAATATATTCCACAATTACACTGATACGGAGCAAGGGATGGAAACACTGGTCTGCAAAAATTATTTTGCTGGTGTGCAATGCTGATAACTGTTCTATGCTTTCAGTAGCCTGTAAGATTTAGTAAAGCAGGGGATGCCCTGCTGTGGTACATGTCACCTGCGGCATACAAGTCATCTCAGTGGCAGGGAGCTGCAGTTGCCACTGCTCCAGCTGTGCTGAGGAGGGCAGAGCTGAGGCTAGCAGAGAAAACCCCATAGGGCAGGCCCAGTAGGATGCTCAGCAGATGAACCCAGACAGAGTCCTTAGCTGTCTGTGAAGAACAGGTGAGCATGCCTGGCAGTGAGGTGCTTACTCCTTGAGGCTTATAGCTGGCTTTACCAAACTGTGATTTGAGGCATTTCAAAAGGGACTTGTAATGCAACAAAAATCAGGATGCTGCTTGTGGCACTCACTGTTGCTGGCAGTATCCATTAAAAAGAAGGCTGACAATCTCAAAATAAAGAATCCTACAGAAGTCTAAAGAAAGATGGAACCTGAAAATCCATCTGATGTAAATCAGTGTCTTAATTATTTCTATATTTTAGCACCTCACAACCCTTAAGGTTGATTGTTTGCTTGTTTCATTGCAACCTCTCATTGTGAGATGAGGATTGTACAGCCATGACCACCAGACAAAGGAGTCGTGGTGTAAAAAGAAGGTATAGCATGTATGTGGCCATTAAGTCCTGAGGCAGAGCATGTAATCTACCGTAGTGTTCTTCAACACACACCCAGCATGTCCAGTCTCCCTCAGGTTTTCAGTTTTTAACACGTTTTTTTTTTTAATTATTTTTTTTTGTGAAAGTACAGAAGACTCACTCTCCACCCTCCAGACCTGAAGGGTCAGAGCTTCTCTCTTGAAAAGCTGATGGCAAAGTAGTTTGCATGAACTATGTAACAATACAATTAGGGAGGCATTCCCAAACATATCACAAACATAATGAGAAAGGCCAGTTCATGTGATTTAGGTGGCTTGTGGTTGCAGCAGAAAGTCTATGGAGATTTTTTGAGTTTAAAAGAAGATTTTGTTTCATACAGATGGGGGAGTACATGGATACTATGACAGTTCTGTTCCTCAGGTAAGTGTTTGACCTTTGATTGCTTTTGTTCGAATACAGCCCATCTTTGTAGAGTCCTGGGATGAGCAGTTTGTGTTATATTTCCATGCTGAAGGTACTGACACAGCTTCCACAGAAGTTACTGGAAGAGAGCAGAGACAGTGTCTTATACATACCAAGTTCCCTTGAAATTTTGCTGTCATAACTGGACTTATGAGTATGATGGACTATATGAGCAGCATGAAACACTCAACACGTCATTCCCTAATGACCTTAAAAAGGGCACGTGATCCATTTGTCAGCAAAGTTATGCCATGCCAGTTCTGAGCAAGTTATAACTGCAGGCATAGAGAAAACCACATTGCATTCTTCGCTGTTGCAGACCGTAAGGTCCATTCTGGGTCCTGTGGGTCTTTCTTGAAGAGATGCCCTGCTATCACGACTCCAGATGCCACTCAATAACACAGCTAAATCCTAAAGCAGTAGCAGAAGCAGAAGCATAATGCTTCTGGTTCCAGCTCATTTAGGGCTGGCACTGCTTTTCTTCAGGTTTGTGATTGCTCCCAGTCCTGGTTTGAGTTTCTAGGAATTTCTGCATCAGAAATGGTTGTTCAGGGAAATCAAGTGTGGGGGGGAATTGAATAGGTCAGAAGCCTGAAATTCATCTACCACTGCTTGCCAGAGGGGGCATAAGCATCATGTAGGTCTCAATGGATATGCAGTTCCAGAACTGAACTTGCATCTTTGAGCTTTGGGCAGTGCCCAGCAGCTCTGTATCTTTAGGAGCTGAACCAACAGAAACTGTAACTCTCTTACGGAATTGCGCATAGACAAATCTACTTCACTAAACTTTTGATGTAAGTAAAAGATGTATGGATGAACAGCAGAGATGACAGTGCAGCCTGAACTTTTCTGCCTCAGTAGCTTCTCTTAAACCTCTCATCCCCTCACTAACTTCTTCTCTCAGTCCTTATCTGCTCACTCTTTGTTAGCACCAAAGTACTTCCCAGTTTTAAAACAATGATGCAAGGGCCAAGTTTAAAATATAGATACCTAAAGATTAGGGTGCTAGGGGATCTAGGACCTAGAGGTTGCAGAGGTGCTGGCACCCCACACCTAACCAGGGGCTCAGGGGTGGAGTTCAAAGCCCAAATGCAATAGTTCAGACTCTCTCTCCTAGTGGGAGATAGGGACATTAGTTGAAGTTGGGCACTAAATATTTTGTGAAATCTGGGCCATGAGTCAGTGTTTGGACTATCTGCAAATTTAAGTTCCTTTGATTCTGAGCGGTGGAGAATATTGTGTGTAACTTGTGTGTTCTGGAAAATGGTTTCTGTAGGCTTAGTTTCAGGCACCCATTTCCAAAAATCTTGAGCTGGAGTTGTTTAAAGGTCTTTTTGGCACCGTTCAGATCACAGCTTAAGCAATGTTTAAAATAAAGCAGACTTTTAAGTTATTTTTATAAGACAAGTGGCTTAGATGTTAGTTATTATATTGTTCTGTTCTTTCAAAAAGAACAGCAAGTTATTGCGCTTTTTACTGATTTTTTTTCAGCAGCTGGTCCCTGTGTCTTCATTGCCTTCATTGCTCAAATGTTAATGGGTGCAGAAATTCCCAGGTTAAAGTTTATGACATAAATGAACCCCTAATGATCTGATTTTTGTTTTGCTCTGTTAAGACTACATAATGGGAGCTGGCTGCTTATCACTGAGTAAGATCATTGATTAGATGATGTAATGGGGGGTTAAATGAAAAGTAAGAGCTTTCATACTGGTGTGATGCAAACCCTGTGTCCAATTAAAGCCTCAAAGCATTTTTTAAAAGCTGTATAAAAGGTGAATCATTTCTGTAAACAGCCCTTAAAGTGAAAACTCAACACCTTTGCTGTGGGAGAAGTAATACAATCTCAAATACCTTTGCAAACAAAGAGTCCCTTGCCTTCTGCGAGCTGCTTTCTTTTTTCAGCAGCTCAGCATGGGGTGCCAGAAAAATCATTAACGGGCCCATCTTGCACTTCTGGCTTTTCCACACCTGCGTATCACGATCCCTGCTGTAACTTTATGGACCGTGAGGAGGCAGGTTTGACGCCATGAAACACAGGCTCAGCTAACAGCTGCAGGATGGGCAGAAAGCCAGACAGTAAAATGTAAAGAGGAGGAAGGAGAGGGATCACCTTTGAAGTTTACAAAAAAAAAAAAAAAGAAAAAAAAAAGACAAAAAAAAAAGCATGACTTTGACCACTTCCTTTTTTAATTAGCTGTCTCAGGTACATTGATTCACCAGTTTGAATGGAAGTTGGTGGGGGTTTGTTGGAAATGCTGAAGATAATACTGTCAGAGGTTTATTTATGTGTGATTATGATTTTTTTTTTAACTGTTCAGTTAAGGGTTTTTTTGTTTGGTTTTTTTGGGTTTTTTTGTTTGTTTGTTGTGTGTGGATTTTTGTTTTGGTTTTTTTATTTGTTAAGTTTAACATCCTAGCACAATGTCAGGGAAAAGAGCTTATTTCACTTGGGAACGCCTGAACTGCAGCTAAAATCTGTGTCTTGCAAGTGTGAAAAACAGCATTAATGCAGCGTTAAAAGTTAGGATTTTGATCACACTCTAGCCAGGAAATTCATGATTACCATTCCCACAGCAACAAGGACACACCTCTGGGTACACAGGTAGACTTTTTTTATACATGAATATAGTATTAGCTTTTGGTCAATATCCAAGCTAGCACCAGGAGGTTGATTTTGATTTGCTCTACTGTAGCTGAAAGCCCAACGGGAGTGATCCTGTAGAGGAATTGCAGTTGCTACAGGAACCAAACTTGCCTTTGCCCTCAAGACACCAGAAGTTCATTTTGGACTAGTATGTTCCTTGTACTCTCTCTGCATGTTAAAGCGTGTTCAGGAAGAAAATACAAAATGCAGTTGTCATCCATGTGGATCTACATGTATTTAATATGTAGGACTGTAAATCAAGAGTAAGTACATTGATGTTAATAGTCTATGCTGGGGTCAGATCCTTATACAAGGGAGTGTTTTTTCCAAGATGTACTTTTGTGATTGAAAAGGCTTACGCTTAAACATGCTTTAAGGATAAGGAAATCTATTTCTGTCCACAGAAGGTTGTATAATTGTTGATACTAAAACAAGTATTTCTTGTAGGGGGTGATTCAAATTATTTGCATATTCTTACTAATGCAGTGATAGTGATACTTCATGGTAGGGTGTTGAGACCTAAATGCTCAAAACCACACAAAGGCATTCTCCAAATGGAACACTGCAACTGGGAAGAAAAAAAGAAACCAAGCATATTTTGAAACACTACAGATTCTCTAAGAAAGCAGATGCAAAATATGCCCTGATTTGTAATTTCAATAATAAATATTACACTCTAATAATTCAGAACTGAACGAGCTACCTGCCAGGCTGAGAATTTCTTTGAGGTTATTAAAGGAGAACATAGTCAAATCCTAAGTACCCTTAGTGTTTATTGTTCAAGTCTGGGAAAAATTAATTTGGGAATTTATTGGAGATGCAAAAAATCCTTCAGGCTGGAGGGGTAAAAAAAATATCAACCAAATGATCTACTGTCCTGCTGTAAAGTGCAGAGTGATCTCACAGAAAAAGCCAAGAGTGCAGCATCAGTGGTGTAAAACTTCGTTGTGATTTGTAACTGCAATAGGCCTGAGTCTGTTCTCTGCTTGAATGAAGGAAAAAAAAAAAAGGAAAAGTGACTTTGGATATTAGTATAAACTCCCTGAATCCAGGCAGAAATGTTTCAGCTTCTTTATAAAGGAGTTGAATCTGGTCCAGTATGCCAGTGTATCTTAAAGGCTCCAAAAAAGGGCAAAAGGGGGCATCAAACTGTGTATAGTGTTATATATAGCTGGTTGGTATACTTTAAAAAATATTTTTGAGTCATTTTCTTGTGAATTTTATTCTTTCTTTAATACGGTATTTTTAAACAGAAAATTAAAAAGCATGTTTTCTCTCACGTTTATAAACTGTAGTTGAAATACATAATTTATTATATCATAGGACAAGAAAACATTTATGTAAATTAGTTAAAGCTATTGTATTATTTATTTTTACAGAATCTGTTTTTAATACTCCAATATATGCTCCAGTAGACTAAATCTCTTTGTCATTCCTTGTTGTTTATTTTTCTGTCTCTGGACATAACAATTAGCAGAAAAGTGTACAAGAGAGCATGCAGACAGATGGTTCCCTCTAGGTGATACATCTCCCATTGCAGAAGTGTTGATTTTATTTTTTAAGATCAGGTACTGTAGATAGACTTCATGGTGTTTTCAGAAGTAATTTCTATAGACTAAAGGCTTTAAAAAAGCCTGCCTACTGTTTATGAGTTGTTGCACTCTTTACTTACTTAAGCATAAAAACCTGTTTCCCTGTATTATATTACAACCAAATATTATGAACACATAACAGCTTTATTAGAGGATGTTAGAATATAGGTGAATCAATAGCTTAGCTCGTAAGTATTTTGCTTTATTTTTATGAAAGCCTTGTTAATACCTGCAGACCATTTGAAGGGATGAGGATCTTAGAAAATAATATTATCTGCAAATTTTTAAGGCTTACTAGGCTATTGGAACTGTAAAACTGGAAGGTTCTTTTCTTCTAAAGAAAAGATGATCTAGTCCACTCTCCTGCCCAGTGCAGCCTCAGATAATACCCACTTATCATTAACTAACTTTTTCTCAGGGACCTGCTCTCCATGTCAGACTTGGTCCAGGGCCTCCCTCTCCTCACCATTAAAATGTATTTCTTAACATGGAACCTTAACCTTTTCTCTGCAACTTAAGCCCATTCGTTTTTTGTGCACGTCCCATGGAAATACTAAATAAATGGAAAAAAGCCTATAACTTCATTTCCACAGATTTGCTGACCATAGTGTCTTCACTCTTTTTAAGCTAAGACCATTTTAATTAATTGTGTTTCGTAGTCCCCTGTTCATCTTCATTTTTCTCTTCAACTGTTGATGTCCCTTACACAAAACTGGATGCAGTACTACCCTTGAAGCTGTAGCACAGCATGTAGTTGAATTAGTGTGGTTTGTAATTTCCAGACTGGATTTACGCTTATAGTTTCTCTTGCAGTGTTTGGGCTTCCTAAGCTTGCAATGTTCACCAGCCCCTCAGTTTTCATTTCTGTAGATCTCACTCTCTAACCAGTTGCTTGGCAGCCTGTCTTCATGTAGTGGATTACTCTTGCCTGTGTGCACTGTCTTGTATTTGTCTGTGCTGGATAGCCTGCTGTTTCTTCAGACCACGCTTCCAATTTGTCAAAATTGCCTTGTATTCTAAGCTCAGGTAGTCTCTTCCTACTTGGTGTCATCCACAGATTTAGTAAATGCATCCACTGCTCTGTTGTCCAGGTCACCGTAATCTATTATGGACTCTAAGATTAATAAAGGAGGACTATACGTATATTTTGACAAAAGGATTAAAGCTTTGTCTAGTGATTCTAAGAGTGGTCCTCAGAATACTAATCATGATAGTGGTGTGTATGTATGTACAAGGACTTATGGCCTAGAAAAAATAGGAGTTGGGAAGTAATAAGATAAAAAGCAATAAAATCCATCTTCCTGATAGAAATACAGGCCCACTTCCTAATAATGTAGTAGAATGTCTAGTGACAAGACTAAATATTGAAGTGGAGACAAGAGAAATAATTCTTCTGTTGAGGCTAGACTTACTTTTCCCATGTGTCTTTGTTTCAGGTGGTTTATGAAAGTTACCAGAGTAAAAGTCTAACCCCTGCTATAGTTGTCCTTTTTGCACTGCATTAGAGATTAGATCATGGCTGTGTTGCCCTCACCAGCTGACTGCGTTTTTTTTGTAGTACTGACATGAAGGAGAATCTCTGTAAGCCACTCCCAGGAGAACAATAACTGAAGTTTTCTGCTCTCAGGGAAGTAGGACTGAGTTCTATGATACTTGGATCAGAGAAATTATTTTTCATAAGTGGCCCCAGAAACACAATGTATTGGGATTTGGGACAGTCCAGGAATTGTCAGCAAGTCGTGGAGGTGGGGGGTGGTGGTGTGTGTGGAATAAAAGGCATTTTCCTTCACATCAGCACTGAATGAAACCTGTAGCAGACTGTAAACCACCATGCTGTTTTGCAGTGTGATGCTGCAAATGAGCCTTCACGTGTTTTGGGTTTTTTTTAAAGTTTAAACTGTTGCCAGTTTCTTTCTCAAGGTAAGAATGGCGGGGTCTCATTAGAAGAAGGTGGAGTATTGAACACTGAAGCGCAGATGACAGTCTGCAATCCTGATTAATCCTGTCGGGCTCACTTTTTGCTATTTCTGTTTTATGCTAAACCTGAATGTTGAATTACATGCCACAGTTGCAGCTTTCTGGGCCCTCTGAACTGCAGAGAAGACCTGAAGAGCCTTGGGAGGAGGTGAGTTCTCCCAGCAAATCTTCACGGCATCTCTCTGTTACCCATGCTTTCTCCTCACTCCCTTATCCCCTGCCCTGATGAAAACAAGGTTTCTTGGAACTCTTGTAATTATATCTGTCTGGGAGAACAATCTAAGCGTCAAGGTATCAAAGTGAAATTCAGGGAAGTCAAGAGCAAGTAGACACTTGAAGGGGCAAAAGGGAAGTAGCAAAAAAAAAAAGAAAGAAATGCTGGTCTTTATCATGATAATAGTAATGAAGCCCAGCTGAAAAAATCCAGACAACAGGATGAGTTACTGTACTATAAACTGCTTCCTGCCTCTGGAATTCACAAGGCAACTTTCCTGAGCTGATTAGGGAGCCACTGGGCCACTGTGATTGTTTCTGACCCCTGGGAAAGCTTGCCAAGCCTTGGGACTTCTGTCAGTCGTGCATTTCTGGTTCTCATTCCTGAGAAACGGAAGAGCAGGAGAGACTAAAGAAGTCAGCTGCTTAGTGTTTACGGGTGGGGAGCATTTGAGTAGGCAAAACAACACTTCTGCTGGAGATCCTCGCTACAGGGGGCTGAGTGTCCTCACATACTGGCTGCCTTCTGAGTCAGCTTGGCCTGCCAGCAACCTGTAGGAAGTAGCCCTCAGATTTATCTTGCTGTTCCCCTCTCTCCAGGCCTAGAGCTTATTCTGTGCTTGGGAGCATGCTGGAGGTGGACATGAATGCTGATCCAAAAGCGGGCAGTGGAAAATGATTTCTCAGCCCAGGCTCCAGCAGCACAGGAGTCTCCCTTTCTGTGAAGTTGCTATGTAAGCTCCCTGCCTCTGTGCATATCCCCTCAGGGCCTCCAGCCCTTCGGGGTTGCAATCAGGCTTCTAATCAATTAGGCAAATTGACTGCAGGGGTAAGCTATTTCCTATTCATGGAAACAAGCCTGGGTTACCTTAACTCTGCATTTCCCAGGAGCCCCGATTCTCCCCACCTTGGTGTTTTTTTCAGATGCTTGAAGGACAAAATTGTCAAAAAGCAGAGGAGCTTCTAGCAGCAGTGGACATGCTCTCTTAATAAAGAAACAAAAATGGTCTGGCAAATTGTGGGAAGATTTTGGTGATCTTTTAAAAAAAAAAAAAAAAAAAAAAAGCATTACTTTGGATTCAAAAATGAAGAGCCAAGTATTCCAGTAAGCAGATATGGGAGCATTTGCTCTTTAAATCCCAGTCATCCAAAGACATAGTGCACAAGAGCACTCTCCCAATTATTCACAGAACTATCGCTGTATGTATTTGTATCTGTAGATTCTATCAGTGTTTATGACACACCACTTAAGAAATGCAACTTTACAAGTCCTGAGGACAGAAGTTCCAGATGAAAGCTAAGCTTCACTTTCCCTCTCTGTTGTTTTTCATAGTAGGGGTTTATATTTACCAGACTCTGAAAGAATTTCTGCATAAACAAGTCCCTGAAGTCCCCAAGGCTCCACGTAAGTGCAGGAATATCGGAGGATCAGGGCCATAGGATGTCACATCTGTTCTTAAACATTGTTTTAGATACATCAGCCTATTGGTTTTACACATTGTTTCCAAAAATGACAACTTCGATTTCTTTTACAATTTCGAGAGTTTTATTCAGTGTACCTTCTTGCCTAGTGTTACACAGGGGACAAAAATAGCCAGCCCACGCAGTACAGTAATCAGTCGCTTTCAATGCCAAGCATATGGCCCTGTGCTTGTTTTCTGTACAGTCCTACCAGTTGTGTTAGCCTCACTCTAGTGGAAGACAGAATGTCAAAGGTGTTGTGAAACAAGTCACCCGCACCTGTAGTTTATGTATTCAAAGTGGACCCTGCATTAAGAATGATTCCTGAAGTCTTCTGAATCCAAAGTCCAGAGCCTTAGCTCAGTTGGTTTTCAAGTCACTCAAGAATTTTAGAGCTCAAATAGCTCTCACTCGAAATAAAATATTTTGTTGAGGTTTTTTTGTTTGTTTGTTTGTTTTAACAGATTTGCTTCCTTTAGGAGGCAGAAAATCTGTTGAATTCATACAGAAAAGTGAAATTAAGGACTCAACAATTTTGCCAGCATACACATATAAAAATTAAAGATTGCTGCAGTTAAAAATTGCTATTCAAATAATAAATGACAGTTTATCTATTTGTTGCAAATTACAAGCTGAACATTACGTGTATAATAGTGCCACAGTCACACAGTGAAATGAAAGGTGGAGAGTGTTCAGTAACAAGTTGTGTTTGCTTTCTGGACAACTCAGAAGAATAGGGGAAGTTAAACACTATATATTTTCATATACATAATATAAAAATTGTATTTTATAAAGCATTAAATATTTCTACAGCTATCTCAATATGGTAGAAAGGTACAATGTAACTATTTTTTTTTTTTACATTGAATTTCTTTTTTTTGCCATAGTATTTCCGAGTCTAATTCAAGGCTTTTATCAAATTAATTAAACGAGTAGGAATTTCAGGAGGTCATCAACTATTATACAGGTTTATAAAGACAATGTTTAGATTACACAAACATGAAAATTCCTTTAAGTAAGCTCACAGTTCATAATAAGGTTTATAACAATCACAGTTTTGAATGTTTCTTTTTACCTGCAGTGCAGAGCCTCTAAAAGGAGTAAGAAATATTCCCAACGTGAAAGACACATTTTTACTTGCATCATATTTATCATCTTACTTTTCTTAATATGGCATCATCCAGGAGGTAAGTTACTGTCATTATATATTAAGATATTTGATTTTATTTTATATGAGGACACTTTCAGGTCTTCTGATTTTCATTTAAGATAGCAAATAGCTCCCCTGTTTAGTAGGCTTCTGCTGAATTTTAGATGATGTTATTATACTAACACTTGTTTTTCAAGCGTTTCTCTTTGTTTTTCCATTTGCATAAATGATGGCAGAATTTAATCCACAATTATTAATCAATAAGTATGAAAATGGAGAAAAAATTGTCAAAAATATTAAAAATCATTGAAATAAGATGACTGCTCCCCTCTTAACCATGTGCTCAAACAAATAAAAATACCAGGCAATAGTTACCTGAAAAGCTTAACAAATTTCAGAATTGTTTCCCCACATATGACACCAAATTTTGGCAAAACAAGGTTATAGATTTGCTGTGTTTCATACTCCATGTTGAATGAATTAATACATTTCTGTTGGAAATTCCCTGTTTCGTTAAGACCAGATCACTGTATTCCCATTTCAAAATCCTTTTTCAACTACCCAAGCAATAAAATAGAAATGTAATGTATCTTGCTCTGGGAATATGAACTGTAGGGTCAGAATGGCAACTTGCATTTTTTTGTTGTTAAAAAAAGTCCTTTCCTCATGAAACCCAAATCTTACTTAGGAAGCTGATGGACCTTGTTGCAAACATCTTGCTCAAGCTTCTCGGAAACACTTAGGCATACAAATGGCTTTCTTGACTGTAATATTGTCTCCTTAAGATAGGGAGTGGCCTGAGTGTTTTGAAGGTCCCTCACAAATTTTAATGTTTTTCTCAAGGACAAAGGCACACTAAGGGTCCATCTTAGATAGGAAGTTATTTAAAATTTACACCTGATCCACATATTCTTCTTTATGCAAGAAAACTTATTTCAGTACCTTAGCTCTGAAGAAGCAATTTCTTTTATGACAAAAGACCCTCAGTCCTCATCTTATGAGGAGAGGCTGAGGGAGCTGGGGTTGTTTAGCCTGGAGGAGACTCAGGGGGGACCTTGTCACTCTCTACAACTCCCTGAAGGGAGGGTGTAGTGAGGTGGGGGTCGGGCTCTTCTCCCAGGCTACCAGTGGCAGGAGGAGAGGCCATGGCCTGAAGCTGTGCCAGGGGAGGTTTGGGTTGGATATCAGGAAGCACTTCCAACAGAGAGGGTGATCAGCCATTGGAATGGGCTGCCCAGGGAGGTGGTGGAGTCACCGTCCCTGGAGGTGTTAAAAGAAAGGCTGGATGTGGCACTGAGTGCCATGGTCTAGTCGATGTGGTGGGGTTGGGTCATAGGCTGGACTTGCTGATCTCAGAGGGCTTTTCCAGCCTCAGTGATTCTGTGATTCTGTAATTGCATACAACACTCTGGTCTTCTACACATGTTAAGATATGTCCTGAAACACCTGATTTTAAAGAGTTACTTGAAAGACAGAAAAATCCTCACCAGCTGTAGAGCTGCACTAAGTATTAAAACTACTTTGAAGCAGGAACAAGTTGCCAAAAGCCTTTCATCGTGGCTCCCATCTGAGACCAAAGAGGAAGCAGAAGCCAGTGCTGGAGCAGGGTGCAGGGGTCTGTCCCATCAGCTGCCACATGCCCACGTTGGATGCTGCTGTGCCACACAGGCTGAGCTGATGCACAGCCCCGAATTCCCAGGGTGGGTTTTTTCCCACTTTGTTCTTGAATCACTGCGGGTGCTCCTTACAATATGTAAGTGGAACTTAGCATAACCTCCTCCTGTACGTACACCTTACCCCTCTTCTTCATGTCACTGAAGTTACGGTAGTGAGGTAACTAATTAGCTGTTCTAACAGATTGGTGTAACTTGAGTGTATAAAGAAATGGAAATTTTGGTCATCTTCTCCATATTTTTATACAAATTTGTATGCCTAAACACAAATTTGTCTCCATACTAATGAATTTTCTTTTAGGGAACAATAGATCTATTCTGCCCTGAGTCAGAGCTCCAAGAAAGCTAATGGAAAGGAACCCATTGCAAGAAATGGAGATAAAATAACTGAAAAAAAACCCCATATATCTCCATTTTATGTAGAAAATATTTTCTGAATGCTTCTTCACCTAGATGCCAAACAGCCTTTGTATTAACTTATTGATGAGGCCAGCCTCTCAGACAAAAGTAGATTTTCTTAGTTTGGAAAAAGTGTTGTTGGTTTTAATCTTAAAATGGCATCAGAAGGTACTGCAGAAAAGGAAAAATAATTATATTATAATAATGCAAACATTTCTCAGGTAAGTAACTGTTAAAGGCTGAGTCCATGCTCTCCACTGACACTGCCCCCCCCAACCCCCCACCCCAGGCTATTTTAAATCACTTAACAAATATTTTCTATATAGAATCTGTATTAGTGACAAAATTATACTGTATAGAAGAGAATCTTGTCAAACAAGTATGCCATGTGTATCTGCAAACCCCACTATACTTGCATTTTATTACTCTTTTATATATGTTCTTGCAGTGCTTTCATCACCCCTGTGGCTCTGTGTATCCTCCAGCAGTATATTAAGCAATGTGACTGGTACCTGTCATGTGTCATTGAATTCTTTCTTAATTAGCCTAGCACCTCTAGCAGATCAGTAGGGTAGTATCACCATCCACGACGTTGTACTTTCTGCGACACCTTTCTCTTTGTAAGGCGTTCATCTCAGTGTGACAAATACTTTTACAAACAGCAACTAGCAATAAATAAAAAGGCAGATTTAGGGGAAAGAACCACTTGAAAATTACTATTGTCAAGTCAGACTGAGCATTTGAGTGCACCCTGCTGCAGTGGAGGCCTGTGAGTTTCTGATGTCTGAACGTGTTTCAAATATTTCTAAAAAATGATTTTAAGAGAAATAAATAATTTTGAGAGAAATAAACTCTTTCTGACAGAAATATCAATTCATTTCCTTTTTGAAGCCACTATTTACATACGCTAGGTTTACTTAAGATGCAGATCTTGGGATTTATAAAATCAAAGCCTTCCAAACTCAGCTTGACAAAATAAAACATATCAAGACTTCTTCCTTCTTCGTTATGTTAGCACTGGAAGGTGTTCGAAGCTTACCTGCCTTGTACACCAGTCATTAGTCCACAGCTATCAGCTCCACAGGGGTGCCCTAAACAGAGTACAATATATTAAACACTACTAATAATGCACCAAAAAGTTAATATGTTCACTTCACTGCTTCAACATCAAAGAAAGTATTATATAGCAAGAGTCAAGGAGGGCACATTAAATAAAACTGTCTTTTAATAATGTAATAAATTAATCCTGAATAGATACAGATTCCCTTTCCAATAAGCAGATTCCCATTGAATTTAAAACTGCCAAAAAGATTTTTTTCAGAATTCTGTAAAGCTGCGTGCCCTAACAGATAGCTCCTTTAAAAAAATATTCTCATTCCAGCACACTTATGCAAAATACTAATAACAAAAAAAGAAGAATCTATCACATGACTGCTAAATCATCTTTCTCCTTCTAAAAATTTCCCTCAAAACCCCAGTTTGGTTTCTAATAAATGGTGAAGCACTTGCTAGTAAGTGTGGGAATACACTAGTCTTCTGCTCTCTATGATTGTACCACTAAAATTTTGCTTGTTTAGTCTAGCAGAAACAAAAGCTGATACAGGAAATAATTATTCTCCAAAAACACAATAGGGTGGTAAACAGTAGGCAAGGAAAAGAACTATTTACTTTAGCAGACAATGTTGGCACAAGAACAAATGGGTGTAATTTGACCATGAATAAATTCAGCCTGGAACTTAGAAGGTTTCTGACCATGAAAGTGGTGAGGTTCTAGAGTAGTTTTCTAATACAGATAGTGGGGACAAAAAAATAGCAACTTAATGATGAGGATTGTTAAGTTTATGGAAAATGCTACAGACATAGTTCCTGGGTAAGTAAATGACTGCATCATCCAGGAGATTGTTTCCAGCATTGTGTTTGCCTAGTTTCTGAAAGCATGGGGTTAAAAAAAAAATTGCAATTGTCATATTTATGCATATAGTGTTTGAAATATTGCTTAAGCACATGCAATCCATAGGTAAATGGTCTCTGTAATTAACTTGGTGCTTTGCAGCAAGAAAAGAGTTTAGCTTGATAAAGAGGTATCCCATTGTTCTTCTTCACACTGCAATTTGTCACCTGCCAGTTTTCTTGGGGTTTGTTGTGTGTCTTTTTACTACTCTTCTTTTGCCTTGTCATATTTCAGTCTTTAAAGTTCCAGACAACAGTTTAGTTCTAGACATCAGCGTGTGTGGACAGTGGTGGGAGACTGCTGGAAAATAATGCCTGCCTATTTATTTATACCAGTCTGGCCAAATTTGGCTCCTGAGTAACTCAGATGAGCATTTGTTGTTACTCTAAAACAGTATTAGGAAAGAGAAAAAACCTGATGATCACCATGGAAAGATGGAATCTGTTTATCAGAGAGAAAGAAGCAAACATGAAACAAACATACTGAGTTAGAAGAATAACTTTAAATTCAGGAAGGGTGTCCAAAGAAAATAAGGAAAACATTATGAAACTAATTTCCACAAACACAGAAGGAATTTGCTGAGAGTGCAGTCAGGAGTTTGGCTTAGACACCCAACATTACAGCACTTCTGAAGGTTTTCTCTTGCAGCCTCTGCTGTCTCACTTTTAATAGTTAATAAATATGGTTCACCCAACACTGCAGTGGCTCTGGAAATTCAGACCTGTGGTAAATACTGCTATGCCATCTGAAGAATTACAGTTATTTAAAAACTGATCTCCATTCTCTCATCAGCAAAGCCAAACAGTAGAAAGAAAGCCAAAACATTGCAAAGGCAAAATAGAGGCATTCCCCTCTCAGTGTCAAAATATAAACAAGTAACAGAACCCCGACAAAACCAAAGTGAAATAATTGCATATGAGTAGATTAAAGTCATGTTAAAAATTCTTATTTGGAAGTGTATGTGCACACATAGGTTTATAATTATAGATGTGTTCTTTTTCATAAATTATTTATCATTTATATTGTCTGTAAGCCCACTTACCTAAGATTTATTGTGGAAGAAACTGTATCATCAGCTGTAGTATGCGTAGCTATTAGCTTGTAATTGGTAGTTGCTCATCAAATATTATTAAAATATGTCAAAACATATAACAACATATGAGAAATCACATAGCTAAGTGCACCTGAGCAGCTACTGGAGGAAAGTGGCTGTACCACGTAGAGGAAAAGGGCACACAGAACCTCTCTGCCTTGCATTAAGGAGAAGCAGCACTATGTGGGCTGCCTCACTCCATTTGCTGAAAAAAAACCACAATAGTCCTGATGGCCATGGAAGCAAATTAGAGAAATTTAGATAAACAAGCAAACAGCCATTTCTGTATTTTCCCAGTTTTGCTGCTGACCAAAATCAAGTTATGCAAAGATGTAGTAAAAGTAATGCAAAATGCTGAAAAGTAGGAAACAAAATTTTCAGTTCGCTCTGAATCATCTTTGTATGAAACTGTTTCTTCTCTTCCTTTTTAACCCCTTCTAGGTGAGAAGTTATTAGTTACTATATTCAGTAGCTTTTGCAACTAAGAGCTAACTGAAGCTACAAGCCTGGAGGCCTGAGTAAGTTTATAAGACTAAAAGGAGCTCACATCTTTAAGAAAGCAATTGCAAATTCTTTATGTCTGAAGCTGCCACTCAAATACTAGCCATGATGCTTAGGAGACATCCAATTTTCACTCTTTTTTTTCTTTATTTTTTTACTTCTGCTTGGGGAGTACAGATGAGTTTTTTAACCGTGTTGTGGTCTCGTTGAGAAGGACACATTTCTGGTGGGGGTTGTTATTTCTCCTTGTGTGTAGCTCTTAGGAGGACACTGTGACTTGCCTGTTGAAGAAGTGACAAGGGGTTGCTGAGGAATGTGTTTTCCCTCTGTGAAGTCCATCCCAATAGCCCACAGTCAGCAGGTGGGACTTTGTAAAGTTTTACTATCGCCTGTAAATGAATAGCTCTTGATTTAGCTTTTGAAAGTGAAACTACAGTTTCCAAGGAGGAGAAATAAAGAAAAACTACTCTGAGCGCCAGGTTATTGTGTGTTTTTTGAAGGCTGTGTACAATGAAAATCCAGCTACAATATGGGAAGAAATTTAACACACTGGGTGTGATCAGCACTCAGTAGAGCTCAGGCAGATGAAAGCAAAGGTGTCTCTCAGTTAAGTTTTACACCTTTGCTGATGACGAAGAGGTGTGAGCAGAAACTAGAAGATTGTCAGGGCTTTAAAGAGGTGGTTTGGTTTATACTGGGTAGAGTATCCTGCCAAGGGTTGTTCTGAAGAAGCAATAAAGATCAAATTTTTAGCCCCATCTCTTCTAACTTCTGCCTCATGTCTGAATCCTGCACCCCATGCTCCACTCCTACTGTTCTCTTTACCCTAGTTAGATTTTATCTAAATTTATAATCTCCAGGTTTTACTTAAGACCTTTTCTTGTCTCTGCTGTGATGTAAAGGGACAGGCAAGATCCAAAGTTATGCTTCAAGTAGTTTCCCAACTCTAAAAGGATTTGTGATTTAACCAGCAAACTAAGCTTCAAAGAATGCAATTAGTAGCAAGACTCTAGTGGTCACCAACACTGAAAATATGAAAAAAAATGGTCATTAACCCTTGATTTCTGAGTTGTCTTTGCATCAGACTAGTTTGAGTTTCTGGCAGGTCTTTCTTTTGTCTCTGACATTTGGATGTGCTGTTTCTTGAAGTTAGTCTTCCGAGTGGAGTACATTTTAATCCAACTGGAAAATTTAATATTTGAGAAGCTATTAAGTACAGTTTCAGTAGCTTCTGTAGTGTCTATAGATTGTCAGAACACTGAATAAACCTGTTTGGGAGTAGAGAGGAATATTAAATGAAAGTATTTTGCGAAGGGCAATAAATCTTTAAAGCTGGGGTAAAGAGTAAATGTATCATATTATTAAGAAACTTCGTGACGGGACTTCTAAAATAACTAGATATTTGTCCATCATCAATGACAACTGCATTTCTAATTGTGCAGAACACACCATGTTCCTTCATCTAACTTTTTTCAGCTCACTCATTTAGTTTTCTCATGCAGATACAGTAATATTGACTAAACCTGGACTGTGAAGGAATTTAAATGAGCTCACAGCCTTGATGCAATTTATAATCACCTTTTTTAAAAAACAAAACAAAAAAACAGAGCCCAACCTTTACAGTTACAATAATTAAAAACAAATAAACAAACAAACCCAACAACAATAACAACAAAAAACCGAACTAGACCACATAATAGGAATATCCACTAGTATATTATGGTATAAATTTTATGTCTGTCTAAACCAACAGATTTACTTCTGATGTTCCAGGGTACATTAGTTTCTTTTCTTATTTCAGATCTCTTTTTTAAAATTGGAGTGTTCTTTCCGTGGGTAATAAAAATGAGCAACTCACTGTAAGTTGTTTAAATGAAAATCCAGACTTTTCCCTGTCTACATGGTAGGTTGTCATGTGAGTACAAAAGATCTGTTTGCATTATACTTAAGTGAACATTGATAAATATACAGAATATTGGCCACCTCATTTCTAGAAGTCACTCCAACATGTGCCTGTTAAGTTCTTAATTCTTTATAGAAGACACAAGGAGCTTTAAAAACTGGCCCTGGAAGATGGGAGTCTGCTCAAGATTTATATGCAAATTAAATTACATTCTGCAACATGTAGATTTATGAATGCTCCAGGAGTGATTGGTTAGGATTATTATTGTTATTATTATTAATGTTATCATTATTAAAATCTTTAATTTTTCTAACACCTAATCAGGGCCTGAAACCACAGTTATTTTTCTGGAGAGAGGGGGAATCATGCTGTCTTTTAAATGCAACCATCAATTCATCACTGGGAATGCATTTGCATTTTTGATAAAAATAGAGAATTGCAATGAGGTTGTTCAAACTCTAGGTTACATATATAATGTGAATCTTTCAGCCTATAGTTTTTATAGCTTTATTTTTTCTGTTCTCTAAAAATGATCTCAAAAAGGCACATTGTGTTCTCAAATGGTTAATGACTCTTCTTCAGTCAGATGAGAGTCAATCTTTTGTTTTCCCTTCATCCAGTGCTTTGCACAATGACTTTTTTTTTTCTTGACAGTTATTGTCTCTAAATATATAGTCATGCAAATATTTTCCAGGCTGTTGTCATGAATGTGCAGAAATTGTGGAGGAAAGTGGACTATTCATTTACAAACAAGATAAACTATCTGTTCAGAAGTATGTACCTGCCAGGAGTCCCTCAGCCACTGCTGTGGCGGAAGATGAAAGGACCTCTCCAAATTCAAGGAAGTAAGAAGGCTGGGAATTTTTCAGTACTTAATTAAGACAGCATTTTAATGCTTTATAAATAAATATAATTTTTTGTGTGGTTAGGCATCCCATCTTTTTCACACATTTACTATACCCCTTGACAACTGTATTTTATTTTTTCCCTCTGGCACCCTCAAAGTACCACTGAAACTTAAGATTCTTTGGAATGGGCAATTTTATAACCTTTGTGCAGTAGCTAGTGATCAGAATTCCCCCCAAGTTATGTATATATATTTCCCAAATAGAATGTTTCTTATTGCTCTTAGAAGATACACATAACAAAGTCATTCTTTTCCCAATTATATGAAGGTATACACATACAAATCTGTATGTGGCATAGGCATAGGAAGTATATGAAGGTAACTCTGATCACATTAAAGCTTCTCAGCACTTTTAATTTACATGACCTTGTTCTCTGATGCTTAGAACCCTGCCAGATTTTAACCACTCAGCTGGTATTTTCTGCACAGGGCATTTGCATCAGGAGATTTTTTTTTCCCCTCCTCGTTTCCATTGTTGTTGTTATTAATTATTGTTATTATTCCATTGTTTGAATGTTCTTGGCCTTACCCCTGTTTAAAAATATAGGAAATGCTCTTCTGCCCATGTGCCTTGAAGAACTCAGTAGAGATGGAGTACAAGGAGGGAGACATTCTCCCTGGGAGATGTACCTATTGCTCTCTCCCAGAAAATCCACCCCCATCTGGGTGCTTGGAGCTGCCTATACTTTGAAGGCCAGACTGGAACAATAAAGAACCAGCCTGATGCCAAGCAACTGGAAACAAAAGCTCAACTGGAGGGCAGGAAGAGGAGTGTAAAGTGAGACAGACAAAAAAAAAAAGTCTATTTGGAGAGGATTAGGGTTGACTAGTCAAAGACTGGGACCTAAGGTGAGAAGTGGTAGGGTTGCAAAACTGTTAGAAAAGGGGAAGGAATCCCTGGGAGAGGTGACATGAGTGGGGAGAGAGATTGTGACAAGAAGGTTGATTTCCAAAATGGGAAAATTCTGAGATTGACAGAAGAATCAACAGCATGGGGCACAAAACTTACTCTGTGCTCAAGACAACCGCTCAATGACCAGCAATTCAGTCTTTTTGCCCTCATTTCCTGAAGAGCCTGCTCCTAATTTACCACACACAGCACTGATAAATGGGATCACTAATTTCTAGCAGGATTTTCCCCTAGCAGTTACCTATTCATTATCTGACTCACATTGGTTAATGAAATTATTTTCATGAAGTGCCCTGTAAGGTGAAAGAATTGTGTTTACAGAGACAAAAATAAAATAAGGACCCAGAGATTAAGGTCACAAATATTGTTTAAATTGGGGCAAGCAATCAGAAGCACCAGAAAGCTAAGATTTTTTATTCCTTTATAGAGAAGTCCATTCTACACATACTCCCATGGACTCCAGATACCATTGGAGAGCTCAGCAATTCAGCAAGTCACACCCAACTGCTGGACATTCAGAAGATGAACCATTAAAAAGTTTATTTTAAGTAATTACCTAGCATCAAGTTCTGTGGCAGAGGAAAGGATGCACTCACAACTCCTAAATATAACAAAACAAATGCAGAATGCCAAAAAAAAAAGAAGCAGAGAAGCAGGAAGTGTAAGCAGTTCATAACCAGCTCAAGCCCATCAGCTTGCCCAAGACAGAGACTGCCCCTCATGAAAAGGTAGGTGATGAGGTCAGTACAGACAAGCTTTGAAGAAAATCATTCCTTTTTAGAAAAGGACTTGCAATAATCCATGCTGATTCTATGCATAATACAGGCCATGCTATATCACTCAAAGGGAAGGCAAAAACACCATTACCAGTAACACCAGTTTAAATGGGATGGAGCTGCTTAAGCTAATAGGAAATATATGTTCAGCTGATAGATATTACAGATGCAGTGGCATAGGTAGTTACATTTACATGCAAATAAAGACTTGAAAGCTGGTTTTGAGGAGTAATGCTGGGGTCTGTACATATCTATGTGAGTAAACATTATTGTAGTTTTACTGGGTTATGGAAACCTTTTCTGCAGTCACAATATTGATTGAAAGGTTAAATTTTCTAGGTGACTTGGAGCTTTGATGCACGATGCTCACACTAGGTATAAATATGGTGAGTTTACAGAAGAGCTGTCTGTGAAAAGGTAGAAATGGAAGATACTCCTATTTCTCTTTAATTACTTAAGAATGACATTTGCCTTTTTTACTTTAGGACAGGAGTCAGAAGTATGTAGCATATAGATAGCCTGCCATCTATGTGCACCTCCCTCTCCCCTCGCCCTGCCAACTAGAGCATTGTCTTTAGGAGCAGGGGATGTGGGATCTCCTCTGTTTCCCACTTCCACTGAGCTTCTTACCATCACTTCCTACCTGCAGGTCAGTGGGGTGGCCAGTTGCTCTGACTGTCATGCCGTTGGAGACAAGTTTCATAGGAACAGAGGAGGCAGAAGCAGCAGAAATGGGTGAGTATCAGAAAAGGCTTTTCCACTGAACCTTTCACTGCGTATAGCCACGTAGAGTTTATCTGTGCTTTCACTTCTGCACAGTCTCTGTGAAATAGAGTGTAAGTGAACAGGACAATAGTGATCCTATAGTCTATCATTTTTTAATTTATTTTTTTTTCATTATAAACAGCATCTTCCACTTTAGCATTTGCCACAGGTGTTAATTCATTGTGTATGCTTGGCTATCCACGATTAGGTACGAATGAGGTATGTTGTTGCAAATGTGCTTTTGGATACAATTGTCTGGTAAATTCCGAGGCAAGACCTTTAGCAGAAATAGTATCAAATGTAGCTAGAAGAAAAAAGGAAAAAGCACAATTTTTCAAGCACAGATGGGGCCATAATTTGAATTTCCACTCATTTTTAACTTTGAGTTCATTAGGACAGACTCTCACACAAAAAAAGAGTTTAACCTGATCTAGAAAACCCACGACAAGAAGCCCTGTTGGCATGAGGCTTGGCAAGCCCACTGCCTCCCATTTCGGAATTACCCCTTTTAGTCAGTCAGAAATCATTCAATTTTCAGAACTTTTGGTTGCATTACAGTTAGGCGGCTAAAAGCACAGAGCAGGTGTATGTTTATAGTCCACAAAGAAACTGATCTGATACTGTGAAATGCAATGCAAATACTCTTAAAGCTGAAGGTGGTTTTTGATTGTATCTATATAACATAAACTGAAATGGCAAAATTGTTTACCTCTATCACATCCTGCAGTTATCACGTGGCATCAAAAAGGGAGTAGCTGCTCTTGGGTATTTTAATGGTATCTATGAACCCACTTGGATTTTCTTCCAAACTGTTTAGCTCTGAATTTCCTGCATCAAAATGCTTGGTTTGGAAATGCTGCAGTTATCCTTTCAAGTTCAGTCTTACTTTTCCTTCTAACATTTTTGTTTGGGAGCAATGGTGTGAAAATCATAGCAGCTGGAGTGCAGAGGAATCTAGAGATACTTTATACGTGCTTATCAATAATGCATTTCTCTACATTCTTAGGGGACCATATTTCCATAGACGTTTGCAATTAATTCAAAGCAACCGTAAGGTGAAAAAAACCCACAACAAACACACAACAGACCCACCTATCCTTAGGGCTCTTGTCCTGATAGATTGAGCCATTACAGATCAGAACCTGTGTGTTTTACAGCAGCTGATAAGAATGCAGAATTGACAAGCCAGTGAGCACAAATACTGTCATCACAACTACAGGCAAGAAAGTCCCTTCAATTTGCAAACACACCTAGCCTGAGTTGTTGGTTTCAGTGCATGTTTAGCTCAGGTCGTGTGTCCTGGTGAACTGAAAGCATGTTCTGTCCAACATTGTGTCAGCTGTGCTGGACTCTTATAACCAAGGAATAAAGAAGAGCAACAACTTTCACAGGAAGGCTGTAATAGAAGGAAATTAATTTATCAGTCCATCTTTTACATTGCTGGCATAGGGAGTCTCACCATTAAATTCAGTGATAGCAGAATAGGCTCCAGTATGTTTTTCACGTGTGCAACTGTGTTGTGATCACTGTCTAGCTGTAGATGAGGCCATGGGTCCACCAAACACACTCAGAGAATTTCACTTGAGTGGATATTTGCATTTAATCTGGAACTCATGAGTAGAAATGTTTTGGCCCTTACTTTGCCACTGCAGATGCATTTATAGACAAGTGTAACACGGTAAAAAACAGAAGCACAAAACCAGACTTAATATATCTTGTGACAAAATATAGATTAACTCTTGAATCACTGTTGTTAAACATTCATGGCATTATGTTAGAATTCTGATGTTGCCATTTATTCTGGCACGTGCAGTTACACGTCTTAAACATTTCAGCTGTAGCTGCACCTGATTAGCTATAGCAGAAAATACATGGATGGTACAGGTGACTATATTTTAATGCTTTTTATGAGGTAACAGTGCTAATATTCACTTCATAATCTTATGGCTGAAATGGTGCTTTTTTCCCCCATTTACATGCACAGTCTATCCTGCTGGCAGACCACAGCCCTGCCCCCTTTCAAAAGCACACCAGCCCAAAAGGCAGAGGTTAACTTCCTGAGGTTTTCAAACTTCTTCAGAGCACTTTGAGACAGAGTCTCACAGATAACCTCCCCTCCTGAGGACACTGTCATAACATCCTCTGACAGCTACCACTGTGACTTTCAGTGAGAATCAGCATTAGGCCTGACCAGCATTGCGTGGTTTGAAACTTGAGGCCAGTCAGGAGCACTGGGAGAAAGCCAGTGACACATGAAAAATGCAGTAATACAAGCACAGAGTAAGTTGGAGGACTGTGGTGTGGATCCACGGGACGATTTGGATCAGGCCCTTCAAGGAAGCCATCAGGAGCATATCAACTCTGTGTTCAATCTGCTCTGTAGGTTTTAATGAGGACACATAGCACCCCGTGACTCTCTACAGACTGTTGCAAGAGATAAGACTGATAAAAAAATATATTCTTATTGCAGATACTCCATAGAATGAAAATGGTTAACAGACCACAATTACAAGACAGTATATGATACTGGAAGATTGCAGTAATAGCAATAATAATAATAATGCCAATGCATTTCTATGGGGTTTTGCAAAACATTCCCATTCCTGTTTGCATGATCCTTGCAGTACAGCAGTTCTATCAGTACATGTTAGGTTTGTGTACACAGAACCATAAAATGCTCATCATAAAACAGTTAAATCAGAACACCTAGCTCTCTTCAGCAAAGTTTGGTCTGAATCTTTTGATTTTATGACCACGGTGGCATAGTGAAGGTTTTACACTTTCACCAGAGTTTTGGTCTTTGCTCTGCACAAGGATGTTTCTTTGTTAAGTTTTTAACACCATGTGAAAATGAAGAATATAAATATAGCTCTGAACGGACGAATTAATTCCAGGTAGTGTAGTAACTTGAGAGTATGTTCTCTAAGAAAAACAGTTTGAGAGATGACATTGCTGAAAAATTTAAATTTCAAGATTTTTGTGTAATCCTGTTTTGTGCCCTTTCAAATTCTTTTGTTATCACAGCTCAAACTGTAAAAGCTTCTGCCTCTTCTACCTCTAGAGAACAGTCTCCACTCATATACAGGAAATTTAGAAGTACAGTTAATTGTGTTTTAAGAAGACAAAACATGTAAAATCGAAAGGTTTCAAGAACATTATTATTATTTAGGCAGACTAGGCTCTTATTTAATAACATTAAAGAGTCAAAGCTGAACACAAACCCAATCTTTAAATTCATTCTTGCATAGCATTTTTACAAGAGTATTTTGAATAAAAAGCCATACTTTAAATATGCTTTCTTCTCCAGTTTTAACATGAACAAATACTGAAAGACTTAATTAGATGTCAGGAGATCATGCTGTATTATATAACTGTGCTATAAGCATGCATTTTCCCTGAAAGAAAGACAACACAGTCATATAAATAAGAAGAAATACTGCTTACCTTCCTTCCTTAGAAAATATTCCCCGAAGGCAGGGTAAATCTGATTATAAAACGAAAAACAAGCCTGAAGTGTACAAGTCACCCACACAGAGACAGCAGATACAGTCGTCTCCATGAAGAATGCCTGTTTCTAGCATCCTGTACATCTTTCTCACTTCTGCACACTGTAGTTCTGCTACAAGGACTCGACCTACGCTCCGAATGCTATTGCGTAGCGCAGCTATAGGCACCAACACATTGCACAAGTGGTACTTACTGTTCCAGGAGCCACGCATCAGCCTATAGGAAATGTACCCCCTCGTTACAAGGGAGCAGCTTGTGGCAAACACCGCGCCTGGCTTGTCAGAAAAGAAGTTGTTACTTTCAGGGGTCGGCACATATTCACAAAGCACAGTACCTTTACATTTCTGTACGTGCAGACGCACCTACGCACCCGCATCTACAGAAGGAGTCGCAGCCTGTCTCTCACAACCACATGCTAATTGCTGAATAGGGGGGGAAAAAAAATCTTGTTAGTATTACACGCAATCGTTGGTTTGGGGTTTGGTTTTTTTTTCCTGACCATGGCTTTTTTGCATACGTTTTTCACATAGTACAACGGAAACCGGCGATGCTAGCAAGCATTTCTAACTCAGACAGGAGGAATTATTCACATAAGGCACCGAACTCGTTTTGGCTTCCCCTGCGAGAGCGATGCTACCGCAGCAGCAGAGCAGGGTCTCTCTGCTGGTACTCGTTTGCTGCAGTCTTTGTGCATGAGGATACGTTATAAACAAATTAGTATCACAGTGACATCCGATACCCAAGAACTAAAGCAAATCATGGAGAATCAATCGGATCCTACAGCAGGCATGAAGATTGGCTGTAAAAACCTTTAACAGTAGATAGATTTTTTTTTTTTTCCCCTTGTGCTGTCAAAGTTAAAGGTACCAAAAGGAAGCACACACTAAGGCATTTTTTGTTCCACTGTGATATTGATCCAATGCCAGACGTAGTGAAACACAATGGGCACACAGTCAGCCTTGGTAAATTAGGTAAATTAGAGATCATTTGATGGTATTCTATTGTTGCTATTGTAATCACAGTAATTTTCACTGGTAATGGTGCTTCGTGATGAAGTGCAGTTCTCACAGGATAATTGTGAAAGGTATCGAAAGATTCAGGGTGTAGCATCTGGTTTTAAAAGCTCTTCAGATTCAAATTGGCATTTTACTTTATCTTGAAAATTTATTAGAGATTCAGATCATGCCGGTTTAAATGGAAAGGTGAAAGCAGGGTAATTTCAATCTATGAATTATTCAGATTCAGACTGGTGAAATTGCCATCCATGAACTGATTCTCTGACAGTCTCTTTTGCAGAGCCTCCATTACGCTTGTCATTTTTATTTCTTTATCTACAATCTCTTTCTCAGTTACTGAGCTCGTCCCTTAGGGCTGTGCTTCACAAACCAAGTATTTCAAATTGGCAATAACCTAAATGTGTTGCTGTCTCAAATCGCAGTCTCCACAGGCTGTCTTTTCCAAATCATTAAAAACCACATCCACGATGGTGTCTGCTAGGCTCTTCGATTAGATGAATTAAACAAACAAGCAAACAAACAAAAACCCAACAAAACGGCAAAGAGAAGAGACCAGGGCGTCATATCGAAGAAGAGTTATGTTCCTGTAACAGTCCAGCAAAGAAAGTGGTGCTTTGTGCTTGTTCCTTTGTTGTCAGTGTAACCCATTCTAGTTGCATAGCATCACGCAGAAAGAAACAACTGTTAAAGCAGGCTGACTTCGTGCCCTGATTTCCAGCAGGAGCAGATAAGGACTGCATTATAGACAGACTAATCCACGCAAATATACACTCAGAGACCAAGCGCAATTAATAGCTTCTTACAGGCAAGAAGACCAGAAGTAGCAGTAGTTGTAGTATTAGAAGAAGGAGAAGCGACTGGATAACCGAAAGGGTTTCGTTCTCTCAGACTCCAACTGCTACAGATTGCAATCCCAGAGACTCTCCACTTGATGGCTGGTTGTGTCATTGCTAGTCGACTGCTGCCCTGTATCCAGAAGGACTGGGATTGATTTAGGTCAGAGAGTCTGGTTTCTTGTCTGAGCTTTGCTTTAACTGATGTAGGAAATTGCGGCAATCTGTGTTACCCATCTATATGACCCTGGGATGCCGGCACAGCTTCGGCACTGGAGTGCCTGCGAAGGCCCCAGTCGGACAAACAGTGGCAAGCACCATCTCCTTTGTCCTATTGCTGCAGGTATATCACCGTGGCGTTAAAAAAAAAAAAAACCAAAAACCCAAAACAAAACACCCTCATAGAACACAAAGTGGGAAACCAGGCGTTCTTCCTCAGAGGCAGTTTGGGTACAGAGCTCCGAGCAGTCCCTGCTCAGCTGAAAACGCTGCCAGGCTGAAGCCAACACATCCAGGCTGTGTGTCTGTTCCTACGCTAACACCAGGAAGATTTCCCTCGTATGAAAAAGACAAGAATCAAAAAAATCTATGCTGCTTTGTGCCTGGTTCTATGCGTCTGCTTTGCCGCACTGCGACTAGAAAACTGCAGCAGTAAGAGCTCTGGCAGTTGCGATAATGTAGAAAGCAGCAGCTCTGTGACACAGCAGTCAGCTGACTCGCAGTGTTATCATTCAATGTCCTCTATAGAATAAGGCCAGTTTCTAAGGTAGCACCAGGAGGATGACCTTGCATACAAAAATTGGGCTAGAAAGAGCAGCGAGACACGTGTACACCTGTAAATGATTTTGGGGTGATGTAGAGCAGCAGCATCGGGAGCGTGCGGGTCTTTAACGGTCTCTTTTCCCTTCTTTCTTTCCTTCTTTACAAAACAGAACTTGCCATTTATTGAGCAGTTTTCCTTCTATCCTGAAATAGTCCATATGGTCATGTACAGCTGATGACAACAGTTACTATTAATGACAGTGGTTAGGTGAAATATTTTAAATGTATTGTTTATAAACCACGTTTCTACAAGAAAACCTGGTGGGATTCATTAACTCCACCCCTCCCTGTGACTATGGACGTGCTCCAGGAGAGAGAAACTAATCAGGTGAACACCCCTGAAAAGCAAGTTCTAACTGGCAAGACCACATTACTGAGTTCTCATTGAGGCATCTCACTCACTCTCTCTGTAGCTCCCAACTAAATTCACTGGGAACGTTTGGTCACTCATGCCTCTGCGAAACTGGAGGGGAGAACTTTAAACTTACATCTGGCAAATATGGCAACTGATTCAAGTTGAGAGTCAACAGGAGTCAAGTGCCCCACCACCACCTGGGACTTTGACAGTTCCCTTGGGGAACATCGGGCATGCTCTTGAAAAGCTTCCCCACGTGTCTACCTACTTAAATTATACCTAAAGCTGGAGCAACTCCATCAGAAATTGCTATAAATCAACTTGCCAATCACTTACTGAAAAATGTGTATTATATTGTGGTACCCTTGGCCTAGGGTAGACCAACTTCCACTCATCTCAGACCAGAATTAAATTGGCTCTCACAGTTACTACTGTAGACTGTGCATTTCAGTAAGGCAACACATAAGTTCATTGTAAAATGGCTCAGAAAATCTCAGCCTGAAATTTAGCAAAGAGTCAAGTAAGGCAGCAAGCATCATACACCAAGCTGGTGTTCCCTGCAGTAACTCTACTTGCGCCCAATTACATCAGCATTAAAGTGGACGTAATACAGAATTCTGTTATAACAAAGGAATTTGCACCGAAACCCAACCAAACTGTGAAAAAGCCATAAAACTGGTAAAAGCTGTGCTGTGTCTTTAAGGTGCAACTCTCCTGGACAATGCAACGAGCGGAGCACCCACACAAAGTCTGTACGTCCATTGCTCTGTTGCTTCAGGGGGGGAAATGTCCATTCTCATGCATAGCCAGTTAATGGACGAGTAATATAGTCACAGGCCTGTCTCTTCCTTAATCAGGTTTTATTAAATGCCCCAAAGGCTACTATTCCTGCAACCAGCAAAATCAGCACAGACGGCTGGTGGGGAGATGCCTGCACCCTCCTCTTCCCCCTTGCAACCAACCGACCATATGCCTCGATTTGGGGCTGTGCCTCCACAGCCCCGTATGCTTCATATTCAAGAATCTCTTTAAATTTGCTACTCTGGGATCTCTGCTTGAATCCAGGAAGAAGTGTGAAGCTGAGGCAAACTCCGGGAAGCCAAGGATGCCGGTTTTCCTGCCTTAAAGGATTTGCTGGATGACTAGCTTGGTCTTGACTGTGCTTGTGAAGGCTCTTTTTCTGCTGAGCTCCTTTCCATGGCCTCACTGTCTGGTTTCAAGATAAGCTGGATGAGTGTTCCTCCAAGAGGAGTCTCGCAGGCAGCATCTCTTCCTAAGTGAAAGATGGTCTGTAGGTGGCAGAAGATGCGTTTCCGCCAACCTTTAGAGCCCTGGGAGGGGAGAGGGCAGGAGGAAGCACTTCTCTTCCCCAGCCACCAGCTCTGTGGGGCCAGCTACAGCTGCTACAGTCACAAACTGAAAGTTTCTCCCAATTTTTTTTCCCTGTAATCCCATTTTCTCTTTGGAGATAGGCAGAGACATTTTATTTGCCCAAAGCTGGAGCAATTTCTCTTGCAGCCTTTGCTGGGGAAAGGGTGAGGGAAGCCAGCTGTGCCCTGGGGGGAGGGTGGTGATGTGTGAGATGCAGGATGGGCCATATCCACTGACAACTCTTCAGGAAGCTGTCCTAAAACCCACGTCAGGCTTTGGTTCCGAGACTGACTTTTCACTTTAGCTTTCTGGTCTTGCTGACGGCTAATGCAATTTCCTGAAACATGTGCAGAGCTCCTTTTCCAGTCATTAACACACACATGACCCCGTGAGCAAGAGCCTAATTTGGTTTTCTTAAAGTCTGTTGCAGAAGGTTCGAAGTTGAGTGTTTTGATTAGTTCTTGGCTATGTATCCATATGTGTGTACTGTATGACACTGCTCTACATTGCATTATGGTCAGGGTAAGAAATCACAGTCGGACAAATTTGGGAAAAGTGACTAAAACATTGAAACTTTCACCTCATTTACAACTTAATAACTCCGGGGACAGAACAGATAAAAATTTTGCCTCTTTTCTCCCCTTTTCTTTTTTACTGGAATGAAAATTGCACCCAAGCCCATATACTGAATGCCAAGTTTTAGCTGAGCACAATTAGAAACAGCTTAAATATTAAACTGAACCCTGAAGGGCCACTGACATTAAAGGGACACTCAGGTTCTTAACTGTAGCGCTGCTGACAGGATGCTGTATTAGAGCTGCATTTTTACGGCCTCACCAAATATATCCCACGTATTATATTAAATTACAAACTCCAAATGCTTTACTAGTCCTTTGGATGTTGTGTTCCCCCTTCCTAAACATGTGTAACACCCTATTCATGCAGCTGATGAGGTCAGTTATTTTAAAATCTCAGAGCATCGCTGCAAACTGATAAGTTTCTACGTTCTGCTGATAAGTTTCTCCTGTTCTGTGGTTTTCCTCTGTTATGTTGATTATAGTTTAGTCACTGCATATACTTAGATGTTTTTTTTAATTATTATTCTTCAACTAATATTTTCTTCAAATGGACCTTTTCAGTTTTTTCTGTTTACTTGTCAGATTTCAGTTAATCCAATTGCTTTGATTTTAATGATACTATTGTGTAATCAAGTAACAGAGAATACATTAATCTACAGGTTTTTGCTGTCCATTATTAGTTGACCTATTTTTTTTTTCTTCCAAATGTACAAAACTTGGGCCTTCAGATATTTAGAATAATGTACACATACTATATAAGGTCTTCCCAACAGCTGATTCTCTTAAACGTTCAGTGAAGTAGCACATTGACCACCATACCCTGCTCTCTGTATCTTCAGTAAGCTTCATGTAAGTCAAGTTTACTGGGAGAAAAGGAAATCTAAACCTCTCACTTTTCTTCAACAGAATTTGCCAAAGCACTGACAGAATCTAAGACTTGAAAATGTTTTTGGAGCTGGTCCCTATATATATAGGAAAATAAATGGCCTTATCAAGTGACCCTCAAAATTGAGACAGAGAATTAAACTTTTATAAGCTGTCCTCAGAAGAGTAACAGGGTGTCCTGGTTTTGCTGGGATAGAATCCTGGGCCAGCCATGGTCTGCAGGCTGGTAGCAGGTTGGAGTCAGCCAGGGCAGCTGACCCGAGCTGGCTACAGGTCTGTCCCAGCCCAGGAATGTCATGCTCAGTATAAAGGTGGTAGTCTGCTGCCTGGGGTCTCTTGATCCTGCTCCTGAGGACTGCCTTCTCATTTATTGTGACCACCATGACTTTGCTGGGCTGAGTATAACTTTGTTTAGTTTATATTGGTATCAGATTGGGACCAGAAATGTCACACTCAATATAAAGGGGGGAGTTTGCTAAGGATGAGGGTTCCTCCTGATCTTTCTTGTCCTCCTGCTTTTCCTCATCCCTAGAGGGGCTTGCTCACCATTCTGCTCTTGAGGTTGCTTTCCTGTGTGTTGTGACCACTATACATTCACCGGGCTGAGTATAACTTTATATACTTTATATTGCCAGTAGTTTTGCTGTTTCATTAAATCTTTTTTTTCATTTCAACCCACGAGCATCCTCTTCTCTGTCATCCCCCTTCTCTGCTGGGGAGGGGTCATTAGGTGATCGAGCAGCTGCTAGAGTTTAGCTCCTGATATGGGCTAAATGGAGAGACAGAGGCTAATTAAAAATATAACTCTTGTCACAGAAGTGAAAGAGAATCCTGTGTATTTCCCAATCCTGCTTCTGCAAATCCTTCCTGCTGAAACAGCTGAATCAGAACAAATTGCTTGTGTACGAGTTCTTTCAGCCATATGGTGAAAGAAAAAAGAGCCATGTGCCTCCTCAGCTATGTAGTAAATGGGAACTACCTCCATGTGGTTTTACACATTTATAGCTAATGAGGAGACCTAAATGTGAAATCAGGGAAACAAAGTGAATTTGTGAGTCTCCCTCTGAGACTTAAGGCTTATAACCTATTAAAAAGATGATATTCAGCCAGGTACAGATAAATAGATATAGATATATAAATGCTGATTATTCTGCTGTGAATATCTTTTCAGTCAAGTGGTTAAAATACAAACAAAGCTGACTGTGAAAACCAGAACAAAATGGTGATCTGCATAAACCACTAACAATAACATGGAAATTTTTTGATCCAAAGAGCATGAGGATCACTGCACAAGGTTGGTGAATAGGATGCGACAGGAATGTCAGTAAAGGACAGGCACGAAAGAGACATCTTGTTGTCTGTGGCACATCATTGGTGTCAGTCACTAATGATCTCCTTGACATGTTGAGCACATAGCTCAGAATGTATCAACATTACTTTTTTTTTTCTTTCTTTTCTATTGTTATTAATGGAAGCGAGTTTAAACTTTCTGTGATAGAACCCAAGGCTTGTGCAAAGGGGTGGCTGAGAGTATTGAGGAAAATTACAATTACATGTTTGACCATATTTGGATGTGGCATTTGATAAATCTGGGATAATTAATCATGGAATAATCTGCAAGATTATCCATTTGGGGCCTATGGGGGTTTTTTTCAGCTTTTGTTTGTGCTTCAGTTGGTATTTCTGTTTGCTGAGAAAGCCTGTAGTAGTGCCAGGGATGAATGAGGAAACAGTCCTGGAGAGAATTAAAAAGTGAAAAATATGGTATAAAGTAGGGGAACCTCTATAAAAGGAGAAAACTGAGTGCACTGAGCATATTGGCCAAATGCAGCAGTCTGCAGATAAAAAGCCATCAATCAGCTACAGCCCACCCAGAAACCTGAAATTCTCCCCAAACTTTCAGGACCCTAATCCTCTAATAAAAACAATTCACACCTCTGTGAATCTCCAAGCGCTCATAGGTACTTACCCAGCTGTGTATTTTTGGTGTGTTTGTTATGTAATGATTTTATTTTACGTGGCCATGCTTCTAACAGATGCAATTTTAACAAGCGCTATTGCTGGCAATTAGAAACCAGTTTGTTCATTTAAACCGTTCAAATGCACCCAGCTAAAAATAAAAATTGGAATTAAAAATTTTGAAATAGAAGCAAACATGCAGGGAAGTGCTGAAGTGAATGCAATCAGTTCCAGATTTAAAACAGCCTCCCCACATACACACACCCTTTTCACTACTGGGTGGTCACAGACGCATGGCTGTTGCTAGTGGTTTTCTTTACAGTCATTCCAGACTTCTATTTTCACTCACTTAAAAATGAGAAGAATCAGAGGTATTGACTTAATTTTCTACATGCCCTGAACTAAGTTTCAAAATCTATCCCTAAGGAAGCAGGCTCCTGAAATGGGGGTGGAGTGTTTCTACTCAGTGGAGTAATGGGAGCCTGAAAGAGGCTTGCAGTCAGGAGAACTTGGGCTAAAAAAACCCCTTTCATCCCTCAGGATGGAACTTGCTAGGTTTATAGAGGGTGGTGTATAGACATACAGGTTGTGATGAGCAAAGGGTGGGCTCCTGGGCATTAGTGAGTGATGCTGCTGAGCGATAGAGCCCACGGTGTGTCCACGATTAGAGCCTGTGTCATACAAACCTGCTTAATTTGTATCCCAAACCCAGAAGAATATCAGCATCTGGGATTTTGTGTAAAAGTAAAAATAGAAAAACTGCCTAGGAATATTTGAATAATATTACATGGGCTGGTGTAATATAACTACATAATCAATTAACACATTTTGGGGTTTTTTTTTCTGTTCCCATTCAGTTATTAAATAAGCACTTAAAAAGCTCTTGCATTTCTTCTCATTTCTTACCATTCCCTTCCTCGTGCCACAGCTCTGGCAGCCACATGGCCTGTTTCCCTTTCCTGTCCTCAGGCACAACTGGGACTTCAGCTGACCTCTCCTGCCTAGGGGGACAAGAGCTCAGCTTTATGTCCCACCAATCTTTTTGGCAAGTCCCAACCTGAAGCTCTCCTACACGTATGCAGTGCAAGGTTCAGGGTCTAAATAATACCCTGCCTTGCAGAGCATCAGAAGCAGCACCTAGCTGCCAGGCAGAGAGGAGCTAATCCACAGCTCCTCTCAGGAAAAGACCAAAGGGTCAAAAGAAAATGTCCTGAGAGCCTGGCCTGTCTGCAGGCAAAGCTGTTAGAGCCTCCTGCACAATCCTCCTCTCTGGACACGGGGCTTCCTATACCCTGGATGTCAGCTTAGCTTTCCTAACACTAAAATATGTATTTTTAATGAGCTTTAGAAAGCTTTCTCTGTAAATAATCTTTCTGACATTCTAGAAATAAGTAGGGCAATAAATCACAATGTAGTGCAGGTTTCACGTTTGGTCTGCTGGGATCCGTGAAGCTGTGGCAATGCAGTCACTTAGTGAGAATTAACCAAATCAGCACTTCCTTTGCTAGCTTAGTGGGAACCATTGCAAATGCAGGTTTGCAACTTGTTTTACCGTTGAACTGTAAGAGCCCTTGCACTTGTATACCACTTTTATAGTACATACAGCATAGGTCACTCTTCTGCAGCTGTGAAGTTGCTCGTAAAGTATTGATACTCAGAATTAATATGATGATTAAAGCTGGTTTCAAGGTAGCTGCTGAAGGCAACCACTATGATTTAGTTTTTAAATTGCATATGGTTAAGAGAAGATGGTGTGTATAAGCTCCTGTATAAAGGAATAAACATTTTCCTTTTTTTGTGCAAGGGCACCAGAAGAATCTGGTACCTAGAGGACCATCTTCCATACACGTATGTGGAATTTTGATAGGCCCACTCCACGCAGGGCTCCTGGGTAACAGTGCACACACAAAAACAAGTTCAGACTTGAGCGCCCAGAGCACTGGAGCCTGCTGTGCAGATAAGAACTGTACACCCAGTGACCTTCACTTGCTATTTCATCCTTCACCCAGGAACTTTCCACCTTCTTTTGGTGGGGGTAAACCACCTTTATGGTGCATACTGAGACATCAATGCAAGCAGGCAACCTCAGCACTCTCCAACCATTCCTTGTAGGGCAAGCAAACTGCTGACTGCTAGGTTTAGGGGGATGTAGCTGTGGGAATACCACCCTAGACTTACCCAGGTTCTCATGCTTTGTTTTTCATCAGCATCTGCTGTTGGGAAGCAGGAAGCTGTGCCTGATGGACTCTCACCACGCAGAGGAACTCTAACACAATTATATTAAGTACATACCAAGCACACATCTCTTAGCAGATGTGCATTTAAATCCACAGCTCTTTCATGAGCCATGTGAAAGTGCTTCACAGTCACACACAGCTCGTGGACTTCCTTGCTTTAAATTTTCAATATCAGTCTATTTAATTTTTTCTGTAGTTTTACATGGCCCTTCAAAATTACTTGTTTCTCTTTCTTATCTGTAAATCAAATATAGCATAGCTCAATCAAAAAGAAAACAGAATTTAAATCTCTTCTTTTTGTGGGGCAATAAAAATGTGCCAGTCTGTTTTGAAATCTAAAAAGAATGACAGCGGTGATCTTTCCTCACTGACTTTATTTTATGTGCACTATTTCCTTGCTCTACAGTCTGAGAATGGGAATTGTGTTTCTGTGTGTCTTTGACACAACACAAAATGCAGCGTATCTCTGATCTTATCTGAAACTATCAAGTTCTGTTATGCTAAAATTATGCTAAACAACAATATAATGAATGGGGGGTTTTGGTGTTTTTTTGGTTTTTGGTTTTTTTTAATCAGCAAATGAGGCTCAACCAGTTCTTCTACTTGAGGTATTAGGCCCAATTGACATTCATCTTGAATTTATCCCCTTTTTCTTTCTGGAATAGTTGAAAAACTGAATGAAATGGCTTCAAAAGTAACAAGCCTCAATTTACAAGTTTTTTTTTTAAATCATTTTAACGGGTCTAAACATATGCTTAAAATACATCTTAAAACACTCCTCTGGAATGAAGTTTCTCTGATCTCTGCTAACCGTTTTCCTGAAGGTTCATTCACTTTTCTGCATCTTATTATTCATAAACCACATGATCTTGTTTCTGCTCTCAATGGGCTAATTCAGCAATGACTGAAACACAACAGTTACAACTGGGGTCCCAGTCCCATGTGGGCTGGTGCATTCACATAGACTGGGGGTCCCAGAGAAGCAGGGGCTGCTGATCCAAGACTTTGAACATTTGATAATTGAATGGGTTTTTTTGTTGTTGTTTTCCAGTTTGATCTTCTCTGCTCCGTGGGCTTTGAGCAAGTTTTTGTTGGTGAGTTTGCTGTATAGTTATTATTTATTTGGTAATGAGTTTAAGCAATTGGGTGTGTCGAGTATGAGGTGGAAATTCTAGGTTTGAAATGTTCATCTGTGAAAGTACAAGCAAAATTGTGTATTTTTAGCATGTTTTGAAATTAATCAGAATCCATCTAGAAATGTGATGCCAATGCTTCTGAGTGGCACTGTGAAATTAATCTTAATCTGTGTGAAAAATAAGTGATTCCAATACTTATGAATGAACAGTTCTTACCGTGAGATACTGGTTTGCATAATTGTATTGTTGCAAAACTTTAAACTACTTAGGCTAAAATATTTCAGTGCATGCATTTAGCTAAGACTGGCATTTTATTTAAACGTTGTGGTTAAGTCCATTTTGATATCGTGACCAAGGAACAACATGTCTTGTCCATATGTGCAGCACCATTACGTTTTACGAGCAGCTCTGTTGGCAAGTTGCTGCTTTGAAACATGGACTAGAAATCTGATAGCCCAAGGAATGGCATCACTGTGAAAATCTGCCATAATGCGACCAAGTTACGAATTCCTGCAATATTGAAGTTCATGTGTTTGGGGTTTAAGGTCTGGCACTCAGTGTTTTAGAAAATTAAGAGCTACCCACCAGGCTCTGCTTGTTCCACCTCCATAGTGACTGATGGTGTTTCACCCTCTTGCAGCTTTGGGCACATGGGTGGCCAATGGACAGGACGTGCCAAGGAAGTCTAATCCAGCCTGAGGCTACAGTATTTACCTGTACTTGCACTTCTTGGTCATTGAAGGCTGCTGCAATACCATGAACAGTGTCTGGCAAGAGAAAATCTTTTATATAAAAAAAAACCCTGTATTTTAAGTAAATATGTGCAAAGTTGTTTTTTTTTACAGAATACCAAGCCTAATGTTAAAATTGAAGTCATGCTTCACAAATATACTCTAAACATTGGTGGGCTGATATTTTAAATTATGTTTTCAATAGACCTGCTCTCTCCACATAATTGCATCATATGGAATGTTGGATTTCATAATTACTTCTCAATTTGCTCATAGCGGTTTTATATCCATATAATCTTTTGATAACCTCATTCTTAGCTTAGCTGGTTTAGAGATGTTTTCCCTATTTGCTGTTTATTTTAATTAGGCAGAAGGCCAATGCCCTCTCCACCTTCAGTCTGCCAAAATAAAGAAGGCAAACTTCTTTCAGCCTCTGCACATGCATCAGATTTCTCTGCTCCCTTGGGGAGTAACTATTCTCTAGATCTTTACTAGTCTGAATTCATCTTTCCTGAAAACAGGTGACTTTTATTCCAGATTTTTCAATAGTATCTTCCCAGGGCCTTGTCTGACAGTAGTAATGGTGTCCACAATCTCTGTTAAAAATAATAATTAAAAAAAAACCTAAAAAAACCACTAAAAAAATCATCTTATAGTCATTACAATTAATGAAATGATTAAACTTGTGGCTTTCTGTGGCTACTGCACCTTGACAGATGATACTCTTGATGCGACAGACTTGTATATCCAGATTGCTCCATCTGCCTTTGTCATTTATAACCACTGTGCACTTACCCCACAGTAATGATGATTACTGGTAACCTGTACCAGCTTGAACTTGCACTCTTTACTTCCTCATCCCCTTTGTCCTGCCCCATTCATACAGTAATCCAGTTCTCCTTGCATGTTATCCCAATCCTCCTCTCTATTAGCAGTGCCTCTTTGTGTTACGAGCTCACCTTAATGTGCTTCCAAATCATTAACGAAAATACTAAATAAAAACAATGCCAAGACCAACCCTTGTATGACTTCACTACAAGCTTCCCTCCAGCCCAAAGATTCCCTTTTCAGCTGCCCCCAGACCTTATCTCCTTCACACCGTTGCCTCACTAACCTCACAAACACTATAAAGTTCCCCATCTTCTCCAGTTTAATTAATAATTTCCTATGTGGCACTATATCAAGTACTCGACTGACCTCTAAAGACTTCTTTTTGTTTTTCTAGAGAATTTTTTTTATCTTATCTAATACAGCTTTTGAGTTACTTGGCCACAATACACCTTTTGTAAAGCCAAGAGTGTATTTGTCTCATCTACCATTTACTTCCATCTGCGGATTATACTGCCTGAGCTGATGAGGATCAAAGACATTTCTTTTTACCACTCTGATCTAATTTTATTCAGAAAGCTGTTGTTATTATTAATTGTACCACAGGCACCAATGGCATCATCTGGCCCTTCAATGTGGCACAGATTTAGACCCCTAAGTGCCAAAACTGAAAGTTGTTTCCTGGCTCCAGTGGCTCATCTTGCCTCTACATGCCCGAGCCCAGTTCCAGCAGAAGACTTTTGCTCACAATATGAAGCCTGAAGGTTGGAGCACTAACAGAAAAGTCCCTTCTGCGGGACACCTGTGAGGTTTGTTAGATTTTAGGGACCAGTGAGAGCCTTGTTTTCTTTTACACACTACCCTGGGCAGTACGTGGTGCAGAGTCCAGGAGGAGCAATCCCTCTCGAACACGTTTGCCGTGAATGGGAAGTGAAGTTTTAGCATCCTTCATATGATAGCACCCACTCTGCTCAGCTGAGGCTAAGTTCATGCCCATTTGCTTCAGAGACAGCATCATCTGAGACTGGTGAGATTCTATTTAAGGCTCGAAATCTAGGAATCTCTTAATAGATGAAGGAAGGAAAGATCTTTTCTTACCCCTCTTCGTAAACACACACCCCCCCAAGCCAAGGGACAGCAGATTACTTCTCAAATCTAAGTGCTGTACTTCCACAAAACAGTCCTTTATAGAAAATCATATTCTGTGAGGGTTAAAAAGAAGAAAAAAAAAAGAAGAAGTCAGTTTTGTTTGCTTGCTCTAAAGTCTGCCAGAACACATGTTTAGTAATGTATTCTGAGCTGGATATGTTCACCTGTAGACTGTCAGGAATAATTACTACTTGGGTGCCTGAACTGTCATTATTAAAATAATGGTGTGCTTAATCGTTAAAAAGGAAAATTAATCCAATTCCATTTCAAATTCAAAACTAGCAAATTTGCAGCAAGCCCTCAGATTGACTTGAGAAGAATACTGAATATAAGTAATGTACATTCTGAACTGATGAACTCCCAGGGCCAGAACACCCTTGTGTACCTACAGTAAAAGAGCAAAAGCCTGAAGTCTCATGGTACAGGAAAGCCAGGTGAGTTGAAGGTCACTGCTGCCACTACAGTGGAGTGTGGGCTCTGTAAACTGACTACGTGATATTAGGAGCCAGACTATGCTGGGCACACAAAAGGTAAAAACAAAACAAAACACTCTCCGGAGAATACTTCAGATTAGACAGTTTTAGGAAGCATTGTCTCAGGTTAGAAAGTTGCCCACGTTCAAGTAGTAAAAGAATAGATTGTTGGCATGAAAGGGATGAGGAGCACGTTAGTACCTGGTGGTTTGTTCTGCACGTGGAACTGGCAGAGAGCAGCACTTCTCTCCAATGTTGTATCCACTTCAGCTGTGCACTCACCTGTGTTTCTAGAGAAAATCCTATGAACCCTGCACTTCCTAGGACAAAAATCTTCCTTCGGTGGTTTACCTTTTACTAAATCTTCAGACCACTGCAACCAGAACCAGTACTATAATAAGCAAGTGCATTGAATCCTGATTCCCAGATGCCTGTGACAGTGACGGACGCTCAGTGTTTGCTTGGCAAACAGCCAGAAGGTTCTCACTCGCTTTGGGATGAAAGGACAAGAAGTGAGAACCTGACCTGAGCGTTAAAGATGCTGAGATGTGTGCCTCAGTCAGCAAGCAGATGTCATGAGAATTGGGAGACTCCAACATCTTGCCCGGCCCCCAGAGAAGAGGTGGATCTCCAGTAGAGAGCAGCCTGGCTGGGAGTTGTAGTGCTCCTACACTCTTGGCTTCCCTGTGGTGTGCAGCTGATTGAAACCTGTGGTGCCCTGAGCTTCTCTCAGGGGAGTACAGCTCCACAGACTGTCTGGCCTAAATGTCCTCCTGCTACAGCACCAAACTGGGACACGGCTCCCTTGCTACTTTCTTCTTTGCTTTGCTCAGCAGTAAAACCATTCTTAGTATCAACACTGGAGTCACAGTGATGGGCACTGGAGATAGAGCTGGAGATAAGAAAAGCACATTCTAGCCCTTGCTGATGATAAGAGTGGCCTTGACTTAAAAGAGCATTCTGGCTTTTTCCACCAGCCTTTCACAGTTTTCTTTAAAACCATCAGGACCACACCCCTTTTTCCCCTTTTTAATGAATAAAACAGGATGAAAGGCTGTGCCTTCTTCAGAGCCCCAAGGCCAGCACCATCCAGAACGGTCAGCTGGGCCTCAGCGGGTTGTTGTGTTGCACGTGTGCACAGTGAAAAATTGGACCTGTTAAAATAAATAAACAAATAAAAAATCATTACCACTGAAAGTTTATTACAACTGTTTCTGCTATTCTACAGGTCCTCTGTAGAAAGGACTTGGAAAAAAAATTCCTTGAAAAAAGCTGTTGAAGTGGTGCCACAAGAGCCACTCCTGACACTTTCCCCCGCGGTGCAGAAGTGCAACTGTTGTTCTCACGGCCACATTCACCCTCGCTAGTGCCAGGGTCAGCACAGGCAGTCTCACTTCACAGGCATTGCTGAGCAGTGCCACTGCAGCAGGCTACCCAGGAGTCAAGCCCCACGCTAGTGACAGGAGGCTAAACACAGCCCTGTCCCAGGGAGGGAAGGAACTCGCTTGGCGGGAGGTTTGAACCATGGCAAACAGGCACGCAGGCATCAGCATCTTCTGCTGCAGGCTGGAATTGGCATGTGTAACCAAGCACCAGCAGGCAACTCTTCAGTCTCTGGAAGTTAAGTTGAGATTCAGCGAGTTAATCAGGTAAGGCAGTAGCTTCACCTTCCAACAACACCTCCTTAAACTGGAAGCTTAAAAATTGCTGTTATGGCTTCAGTTGCCTAACTGTGAGTTCCTACGTTTTTTACAATGTATTAATCAATCTGGTTAATCCTGTTTCCAACCCCAGCGACAGAATAACTGATGTAGATACATGTGGAAAGATTTTAGCCTTACCTGGAGAAGTCTTCCCACCTAAACTAATATGATGAGGAGGATGAATGCCAGAGCCTTCACAGCCAGGCCAGTGGAGAAGAAAGACCAGTTTGTGCAAAATCTTGGCATGCATCCAGGCATTGTTTATATCAAATTACAAAGTGTTTTAAAGCCTTCATTTTATATTCTCAATTTATGAAGAACTACTAATACGCTTTTTAACAAAAGACCTTATTTTCAGTGTTTTATACAGCGATACAAATATAGTGCCAGGATTAAGTATCAGCTCCACACAAGTGTGTTGAAAAGCGAAAATGTAATTCAGAAGAAAAAGTCAGAGGGAATTTCAATCCCCCTCAAAACAGTGTGTGCACAGAAAGGGGCTAATCTGAATAAGCAAATTATTCCCTGCAATTGTTTGTTCAGGTCCATTAAATTCATACATTTAATGGTTGCCCATTACTATGCATATATGCTGCTCTATGCTAATGGAGAGACACTGCTGGTCCTGCGTTTTAAAACCATAATCAGGATCTAAACCTGAGGTTCTATTCTCTTTATTTATTTTTTTTGTTAAATTCACATGTGCAACATCATTACTTTTGAGAATACCTGATTTACACCCATTGACATGTGCATTAGCTGTACTCTTTCATATTAAAAATCCTTCTGTTGAGAAGCAGATTTGAAGATACACGTGAGCGAAATATATATATAAGCATCTAAGTTAGAGGGGAATTATTACTGTATCCCTCTTTATCCAACACAAAGAGGTCTTGATGTAAGTGAAAGCAGAAAAATGACACGACCGAGACTGTCGCTCTGTTACAAAAACTGGAAAAGACTCTGGTATTTTATTTTAAAGAGGCTCTTTAACTTTTTAAGAGAATATGGAGAGTTTGGGAGGTTATGTGGTTGTTTTACCACTGTGTGTAGATCTGTACAGCCCGGCTGTAAAGCAAAGAAGATAATTTAATGTTTTTTTTATTTTTAAATGACCATTATTTAAAATTAAGCTTATACAGATTTTAAGATTATAATATTATTACATATAATTAAGATTAGACAATGTTTGATTATTTGGAAGGGCTGATAGTGAATCTGCCACATGACTTGGTGGAACTAAATAGGCAAAACTGAGCGCTCATCAATGATAGATCATTGTTAAAAAAAAAAAATACAAATACACAAACAAAAAAACCCACACAAAACAAACAAGCAAGCAAAAACACACACGAAAAAACCCAACCAAAACCCACAAATATTTATACTTGACAAATAACTTGTGCTCTACATTAGATTAGATGCTCAGAGACCAACCAGACAGCTGTAAAGTTTCTAAACCCCTAGAAAAAAGGAACGGATCAAATTAAAACAAAACGCATTCTCTGAAAGGCATTTTCATTTTCTTCCTAAGTGGCACGCTCCAAACAACAACAACAACAACAAAAGCCTCGCGCACAAAAATTAAACATAAATTCGACAGCTAGGACAGTTTACAAATCACTTCGGTAGCCCCGAAGCGAGATAAAAAGGAAATAAATACACTTCATGGTCGGTAACCTATTAACTGACACCAACTGTTGCAGCTGCGAATAAAACAAATGCCCGATAAGATTAGATATGTTGATTGCACCTGGCCATCTGTAAATTGCTGCTTACCATAAGAATCACATGCTTTCTACGAGGCACTGTGATAAATGCAGAGCAACTTGTTGATGGCTTGGTTTGGCTTTTATTTTTTTTATCCCACGCCCCCCCCCCCCGCCCCTCCGATGAGTAGTAAGCAATGTGTGTCTGGTAGGCGTTTGTAGTTGTGGTTGGTGGGTCAGGCG